>BSQZ01000010.1:9250000-9252500 GCA_033239005.1 Lamellibrachia satsuma
TTAGATAAGGCTGCTTGGTCGCCAATCGCCCCGGTTCGACAAACGAACGACCCATAGTTTTGAGCCGCCAACACGCAGGTCGGAAGCTGCAACTGCCAGTGCCATATTTCGCCCCTTTCCCATCGCTGTAGGGCTTTTTTCCCGCCTGCCTTGTGGCTTGAAGTGTACTTCAGTACGCGCATACCAATCCCACTTCGTAAGCCACGAAGTCGGTCCTCGGTGCCTCCGACAGGCTAAGGCAACTGTGGTGAGACCAACGCTGTGTATGTTTGGTTTTGGAGTGGCCATCTCCTAATCAGGGGATACTGCTGCTAACCCTTATAGACAGAGGTCATTCCACGATCGGTCAATTGTATACGCGCTGGATGAGGAGTGGTCGCCCCAGACGCCAAGCGTGACACGGCATTACTGATACAAGTAAACAACCATAACAAAACTACTGCGGAAGTGTACAATTTGGACGTGCAGCATCGCCGACGGCGAGGAACGTGACGAGATGTATGTTCTACGAGCTATATAAAGACCGATCATTCAACTGAAACGATGCAGTGTTTTCTCAACGGCTCCATCTTGAGCGGTTTGCACCTAGTGTACTGCAGGTGACGTCACAATGTCGTCAAAACAACATTTTCGCTCTTGACAACATCGAGCATGCCACCCCATTTTGTATGTTTGTGCTAAGTCATGTCGTCGCAACTGTGCGTTTGTCTGTAGTCACGTGTCATGCTTAGATTATAATTATCAATTATTTAGGCTTACAAACAGTTCAAAGGTTTCACTCATATTTTCTAACCAATGTTGTGTTTCCATTCATTGTAAGTTCCATTCATTGTAAGGCAAGTGGAACGATAATTATTGTGATTTAGTACATGATTCAGGTTGTGGGCGTTGCCGTGGGGTTAGCGCACTCACATTAGGTCCATGTGTAAGAGTCATGGTCAGTGTCGGATTTACGGAAGACTGGGCATTTGTTCAGGGGCCTCCACAAAATAATATTACTGGGGACTCTACAAAACTTGTCTTGGGTCAGGCTTAGGGGCCAAAAACATTTGCATGAATAACCTGGTGAGCCTATACATGCAGCGTGACAATTGACAAAGTAATGGGTGACTAAGCTAGCTGGCTCACGTGCTCGAAGGTAACCAACATTTTAAACATGGTTTGCACCGACTTGCCCAACAGAATCTCGGTTTTTACCGACCCCCGCCACAGTCCTTTATTTTAACAAATAAGATTGTTCATTTCCTTCGAGGTTGCCAGGTGGCAAACACGGTAACGTTTTTGATATTTTGTTGAACAAGTTGTGTCGTTGTTACTCGTCGCCGGATATTCTGTGTTACTGTAGTAGGTCGGGTGGAGTTTAAACTATCGTGATAGGAAGATCGGCCAGTCACTGCACATGGTCCTTAATCCGGCCATGGTTCTGGTCTAATAAATAATACAGTTTATCTAAAAGCAGTTATAATGGGTTGTGTCATCATAGAATGTAGTCTTGCCACATGGCATTGTTACGGGTCTGATTTCAATAAAAATAAAAATATATATACTGAGTTTCGTTGTTTGATAAAGTCAGCAGAAGTGAGCAGTAGCATATTTCGGATCTCGCAAATGGGGAGGGCGGGAGGAGGGCGGGGGTAGGGCATGCTTACTCACACATTAGCAATAACAGCAACAGCTTGCATACGGGAAAAATAACAAATCCAGGGACGTGGCCCAATGGCGCCCACAAATACGTGGCCTAATGGCGCCCACAAACACGTGGCCCAATGGCGCCCACAAAAACGTGACCCAATGGCGCTCACAAACACGTGGCCCAATGGCGCCCACAAACACGTGGCCCAATGCCGCCCAAAAACACGTGACTCAATGGCGCCCACAAACACGTGGCTCAATGCCGCCCACAAACACGTGGCCCAATGCCGCCAAAAAACACGCCACTGAAAGTGCGAATTGGTTTGGTTCTGTGTTTTAATGCTGTTTAATTGGGATTCGATCAATATCATGCAGTCACATCCGGGTAACACATGGCTCTAAATAAAGTGGGTGAGGCCCGTGTGGAATCTAAATATTTAATTGTATGTGATTGTTTATACCTAACGATCATTTACGTTGTATTTAATAATGTTTATACCTAAATATCATTTACGTTTAATCATGTTTATACTTAACTATAATTTCCGTTGTATTTAATCATGTTTATACTTAACGATCATTTACGTTGTATTTAATCATGTTTATACTTAACGATCATTTACGTTGTATTTAATCATGTTTATAGTTAACGATCATTTACGTTGTATTTAATCATGTTTATACTTAACGATCATTTACGTTGTATTTAATCATGTTTATACTTAACGATCATTTACGTTGTATTTAATCATGTTTATAGTTAACGATCATTTACGTTGTATTTAATCATGTTTTCCAATATGTGGCAGTATTGTTATTGTTATTGTTATTGTTATTGTTATTGCTAATTTGCAGAGTTGTCGATTCA
>BSQZ01000010.1:9257500-9260000 GCA_033239005.1 Lamellibrachia satsuma
AATTAGTACGCTTGGAACGAATTCGTAAATGTCGATGCTCCAACGTCGACAATTGTGAAAGGCCCCTTAACATTATCACCACTGCCACAAATTGTCAACACAAAATACTGTTTATAGAGATTTCTTGACAAACATTACGAGTTTACCAAATAAAATTGAGATGTGTGAAATGTGCACATAGATGTAAGGTCAAGGCCGTTTAATATCGCACACAACGTCAGTTCAAAATTGGCTCAAAATAATTTCTATTTCATGCGACGTTACCGCGATGCGACATGCAGTTTACACGGGGGGGGGGGGGTCTAGCTGCAATCTGGTCGCGATGGAATCGGCCCGTTGCGGCGACAATATCGCTTTGTGTATAACCGGCTTTACTTGACTAAACCCGTAGGCCTTTGTGTCCCCCCGTAGGCCGTTGTGTCCCCTCGTAGGCCGTTGTGTCCCCTCGTAGGCCGTTGTGTCCCCTCGTAGGCCGTTGTGTCCCCTCGTAGGCCGTTGTGTCCCCTCGTAGGCCGTTGTGTCCCCTCGTAGGCCGTTGTGTCCCCTCGTAGGCCGTTGTGTCCCCCCGTAGGCCGTTGTGTCCCCCCGTAGGCCGTTGTGTCCCCCCGTAGGCCGTTGTGTCCCCCCGTAGGCCGTTGTGTCCCCCCGTAGGCCTTTGTATCCCCTCATTATCCTCCGGCACTTTACACCTTTTCGCCCTGCTCTACTTGTTGCACACCGCTCTGAGGGGTCAGGTAAATTGCCTGCGTATGTAAATGTCCGTTTCCTGAGATCCACACAAAGCACTCTCACTCTTGCATGCTATGCTTTCTCTGAATTTCAGATGCAATCAGTTAAGCATATACCACAAATATGCATCTTAAACTATTGATTGATTGACTATTTTTTATGGTTAACTGTTCAATGTTCATTAAGTACTTTTGGTCACACTGCCAGATGATTGTATCGGTGCCATGATTGTATCGAGGCTTTGTATGTATCGGTGTTTTTTTTTACCCACCGGGTCCAGATATGGCTCGTATCGTACCAGCGTCTACTCACCAAGTATCTTCGATCCACAGTAGATAACAGTCAAGTTTTTACCAGTTTCCGCTCGATAACCAAGCCTATCAATACAGTGTTGCAGTCTTGTGATAGCTAACATAATGGGTTATATGTTGTTGAATTTCATAACATTGACCTTCCATTGGGTCGGGTAACTGATCATTGTGTATTGACCTATGCAGAAAGAGAACAGTGGGTTGAAGGACACGTTACACTCTGGGGGGATGTTGAGGTCTGTCGCAGAAATGCTGGCTTTGTTAAATGGGTTTTAGTACTTCTTATTAGTTACACGATTCATTGATCACAGACATATCCGACAATTACTGTACTGCAAAATGGCATAATGCCACTCGATGTGTTAACTAGAACATATTTGTGTCTATCTGAAATGATAATTAAAGACGATTAATTCATGTGTATATTGTAAACACCAGATGTTTGAAACATACGCGGACGCCATTATCTCCCAGCGTGCATCACTCATGATATGAAAAAAATCGCAAAATCCTATTCGCCAAACGTTATCGGTGAACCATTTTTTCTATGCAGACACTGTACTCTTATATTAATAGGAAGAGAAGGTGGACTACAGGAAGAGAGGGATTATACATGTATATCATTCCCTCTCGGTCTGTTTCCTTCCCTGGTTTCGTGTATATTGAGCGGGTGCGACAGAATTTTACTTATGTGAACGAACAGCCTTGATGTAGTCATGTCAATGTGTCTGAATACTGCACAAAGAAACCGTGTTGATGTTCGAGTAAACAGGTTCGTGTTCGATTCTACAACATGTCGTGTTGTGGTTGTCCATTCAGACTATCAGGACCGAGCCACGGTACGACCCGACCGTAGTGCCACCTATGGACCTTATACACCAGAGCACATATACACCTCGACACGTCCCGGGGTGCTACCTACACTATCGCCACCTCGTGCCGGGCCGATAACGAACAAGTACCATCATTATGGTAAGGCTTGTCCGTTTAAAGCGTGATAATTGTTATTATGAAATCATGTTGTACAATATAAACGATGTCTATTGTAATAGTTTGACCGCCCAAATGTGTTTGAATGAACCACACTTTTTAATATAATTTGACCGTTATCTGCCGCTCAACATGCAATGTAAACATACGTTTCGATCCGATTCATTGGTTTCTGCGTGTTACTGTTTCAGTCGCTGGCCTATTGGTTGTGCTGGGGCTGGTGGTTCTAATTGTCGTCGTCTTGGGAGTGTTGATGTTTGTCCTCTTGAGACGTGTCCGTCGAGACCCCCCACAGCAAGACGAACGGGGTAAGTACCCACTAGTGCTGTCACGGTTCCATCGTTCACGGTTCTGTGAGGTTCTCGGTTTTTGACAATTCAGGGTGCGGGTCTGTCGCGGTTCTCTTCAGCACTACTCAACCTGGTGGATTATTTGGATCTACAGGATGATGCGTGTAGTAAGCATTTCTC
>BSQZ01000010.1:9265000-9270000 GCA_033239005.1 Lamellibrachia satsuma
GCCGTTCACCGAGGTCCTGCCATCCATGAAGTAGCCCTCCGCTAGACACATCTATCTCTTTGGCTTATTTTGTACAAGTGTTCCTGTATAATTCTTTATGTCATCACACCATCGTTTCATCGGTCTGTCTATTTCTCTTTCCCTGCTTGCGTTGTCATTCAACTGATTCATGGTTCACCCGTACCATGATGGTTAAACCTTTACTAATTAATAATTAACACCATTCGAATAATTTCGCAGAACATATACATCTAAGATACTTGAAATCATTAACCAGATCCGATGTGCTTTCGAATATGGCGCTGGCAAGAACCAAATTTGACATAAATATCTGCTTGATGGCAGTGCAGGTGCTCGGATCGACGACGTAATAAATAAACAATAGTTGTCGTCGTTTCAGATGGAATACAACACAATAGCCCAGAACCTGCAGTCGAAAGTGGACCAAGCAGCACTCAGTCGATCGAGTTACGAAACAGTCCCACAAACCACTATAGCGTTCTCGATAATGATCCGAATCAAATCACCTATGATGTTGAACCGCGACCTACCAATGTTCCGATTGAGAGCAGCTGGGTCTCGTGCAGCACCGACCAATGTGTCGACAACAGCACTAGCGGTATCGGTACCTTGACGGAAAACCCGAACGTGACAAACGGGATAGATCGGTCTCGCCGCACCTCCATCGTGTCGACGACAGCTTATCCTTTCACCGAGTCGGAGGAGCCCGTTAACACCCCAAGACCGTCGACAGAGGTCGCGTCGATCGACAGCACAGATGTCACGGGCGTCTCGCTGCTGACGTCATTAAATGGAACGGAGATGACGTTGGTGAAGACGCTGGGGACATCTGTTGGCGGGGCTCGCGGTAATTTCGATGAACAGTCTGACTCGCCGTCCAGCGTTATCCCATCCTCCGTGTTCCGGGAGAGCGTTTCCATTGCACCCGTCGTGCGTTCTATTGACAACAATGTTTGTGAACATTTAGGCGAGTGCCAGCGAGAAGAAGACTCTTTGCCGATGTCTCGTTCAGATTCGTCTTTCCAGACTGACGTGCAGTCTGCCGGGGAGGAAACTTTGCTGAAGTCGGTAGCTATATTTCAACAACAAATGGAGCAGCAGCAGCAGCAGCAGCAGCAGCAGCAGCAGCAGCAGCAGCAGCAGCAGCAGCAGCAGCAGCAGCAGCAGCAGCAGCAGCAGCAGCAGCAGCAGCAGCAGCAGCAGCAGCAGCAGCAGCAGCAGCAGCAGCAGCAGCAGCAGCGACCACGACGACAACAACGACATTCTAGCAGCTTCCAGGAGCATTCTGACTATGATAGCGTGCACGAAGCTCCATCAGAAGAATTCCGTTACAGCGATCTGGTGGGGAACAGCTGCTACTCATCTGATAGCTGGTCAAATGATCACTAACAATGATTGCGAACATTGACAACTCAGGAGCAATGTTGGGAACAGCACCAACAACTCGGTGTTAAAGTTGACGCAAAACCATCACCTCAATGTCACTTTTGACAACCGACTATCGATTCGTCTGCGTTGCTCACAACAAAACTGCCAAAAGTTTACAAAAAGGCGCCAGCGCGGTGCAGAGTGATAATTGCGTGCGTGCGTTCGTGCGTGCATGTCTTGCCGAGGCTGACAGCGTGTTCTGAAATATTGCGGATTCCTCCACTTCTTGTGACCTTGCAATGAAACATAGACGTAGACATACAGCGCCATCTTGCGACTACCAGTATTGCCGATAGCACATACTCGCCAGGTTACGTGCTATTTTATCAACTGTCATTCGCGTGATGTAATGTTTACTCACCATTGATAAACTGCACGAACCGGGTAGAATTAGAAGGACACTGTTGAACTGCGCTACTTTTTTCGATGCTTTGCAAATTTAATTAACCAAATGAACACCGCAGCTGACTCCTTAACTAATTACACATTAACTAATTAACTAATTACGCAACGTTGTTTACACTGCGTAGAAATGAACTACTTTGTTCAAGGAACTCGAAGATGCGCTGTCTAAACTGGGACACGCGCACCAAACGCCCGCCGGGAACACGAGCGCGGTGGTTGGGTCAGTTAAGAAAATAAGTCGCGCGCCATCTAGTGAGTAACATATTGACCCAATGTTCACAGCAACGCCTCCTCGTGGTCACATGCGTCCACCATTCATCTTAGCTACAATCCTCTGCAACAGTCGAATGACAATTCTCTTATCGAATCCGTGCAAACGTTACTCCGTGCAACTAATGCACGCCACATGCACACAAGGTGCATTTGATGACTGTTTTTGCCGCACCTGTGCAGCAGTGTCTGTTCCACAGGTGAGGAAACGGAGCACGTGACCGACACGAGACGCCACTCAGAGAGCGAGCTCGTCACGTGGTCAGTTGGTTGAATTCTAGTCGGGACAATAGTTCCTTATTGATCACCCTGGCTTTGTATTATTGTAGCTTACTGCACATCCGTGGTTCGATGTTGCAGTACCCGAGATCACAGAGTCAAAGATGACGTTCATTAATTCGTTTGTTTGTTCATGCGTGCTTGTATGCGTGTGTATGTGCGTGCGTGCGTGTGTGCGCGCAAGCGTATCTGGGGTGTGAATCTATATCGTAAGAATATAGAGAAATGTATCCAATCGGGTACTTTATAGCATTGCAATACAGGATAAATAAATAATGTACACACAACATGAACGACTTCTCTTTTTCAATGCTGTGCTGTGGTGTTGTATGTCTACGATTTATAAGGCCGAAGTACATTGGTCTTAATTGCTTGTTGAAAAAGTATAAATGGCATCATCCATAATGTTGACAAATTTGGGGATGTTAAGTTGTCTTATGTTAAGAGACACTTCCAGGCATCCAGGCATGTTAAGAGACGCCTCCAGGCAGTGTACGACTCGAGTCGCAATTTTACAAGATTTGAGACTTGACTTGAAACTCGAGCATTTCATATTTACTTGGACTTAGACCTTGTCAGCCAAACTCCGCCACATATTTGAGACTTGATGATTAAATCCGAGACTTGAAACTTGAGCAAACATCTAAAGTAATTAATGTGTTGTGTGATTGAGCGAAACGATGTCGTTACACTTAACCCAAATTGCGATCGATGCCTGTCTGCCGACAACAAGACAGTAGTATGACTGTGAGTGACTCACTAACATTAAGCCTCCGGGTAAAAGTTTACCCCAAGTACGACTGGAGTCGAACATTCACAGCGTCCTGGTGGCGTGGGACTCCTTGGTAGGGACAAACACTTGAGACTTGGTCTTGCGTCCGAGTGACTTGGAACTTGACTCCTTGGTACGGATAAATACTTGAGACTTGGTCTTGCGTCCTGGTGACCTGGCGCTTGACTCCTTGGTACGGACAAAGTCTTGAGATTTGGCCTTGCGTCCTGGTGACTTGGGACTTGACTCCTTGGTAGGCACACTAAGCGCAGACGTTTACTGCAACATTAACTTATTCCCAGACAAGACTGATGTGTAATATTAAAGATGTGGTTTTGTAACGACAACGGCACACACCACCCAACAGAACACAGGCACAGAGCTTACAAACAGAACACACGCACAGAGCATACAAACAGAACACAGGCACAGAGCTTACAAACAGAACACAGGCACAGTACTTACAAACAGAACACACGCACAGAGCTTACAAACAGAACACACGCACAGAGCTTACAAACATAACACAGGCACAGAGCTTACAAACAGAACACAAGCACAGAGCTTACAAACAGAACACAGGCACAGGGCTTACAGACAGAACACAGGCACAGAGCTTACAGACAGAACACAGGCACAGAGCTTACAAACAGAACACAGGCACAGAGCTTACAAACAGAACACAGATACAGAGCTTACAAACAGGCATTCAACTTATAGGTGCCGTGACGTCTCACTTCAGTGGCGACCTCGTGTGGTGGATGTACAACATGCGCCTGTTTCCAACGTCCGCTCTGAGTACTCACAACTAGTAGGCAATGTGCGCTCGCTCTGTCAGTGGCGACCTCGTGTGGTGGATGTACAACATGCGCCTGTTTCCAACGTCCGCACTGTGTACTCACCACTAGAAGGCAATGTGCGCTCGCTCTGTCGTAACGCATAGTTCCCTTGTAGCGTAATCATGGATATTCACCACCACCATGTTCAGACAGTCAGACATAGCATGCCATTGTTATTAAAGGGCCCAAGTATGCTAATATTTATTATCAAATAATGTTATACAGGGCAAAGTAAATATATGCTTCCATATTGATTGCCCAATTGTCTTTTACTTACCCACAACTGTTAAACATTATTTGTCCATCATCTGGTTGCAAACATCAGCGTGCAGCGTAAACATGGTATTCGAGTCGAAACATTCACAGTAATCAAATAAGGATCAATTTATATGAAATAATTGAGCTTCGTTGGAAATTTTTTGGGCGGATAAAATTATTAGAATAGATTTAGTTTATACATGTTTTTACACTAAAAAACGAACAGGCATTTTACCTTTAAATAGCAGCTGTGGGGTGTGATGTGGGGGTGTGATGTGGGGGTGTGATGATGCACAAGTGGATGACTCACAGATGACTGTTTGTGAACACATTCAGGGCGTGCTACGTACAGACAAACAATTTGTGTTGAAGTGATTCAACGTTTTACACAAAAGATGATTATCACTAGCTGGAGACCCTGTTTCTTCTTAGCAGCCATATATTAGAAATATATAATGACTAATAAACATTTATGAATTTTACTAGCATAAGGGGTGATCTCGAAATATATTGACGCAAGAACCTACACGAAATGTTTTCATAGGATGACGGGGGTGGGAGGGGCTGTGACAGTTTTGCTTAGAGTCGTGCGTCGATGTACTTTAATATAATATTATTTATCCGGTCGCAGTATATAAGGGTCCTAACTTCGAGCAATACAAGATGCCATGTTCGTGAGTGGATTATACGGTCTGCGAGTTCGAACATTTGCGAGGTGAACAGTCATA
>BSQZ01000010.1:9272500-9305000 GCA_033239005.1 Lamellibrachia satsuma
CTTCAGTGATTCTCTTTATGTGAATCGCTTCCGGTTATTGGTGTTATCACAGTTGAGCAGAAACTAGGTTTCCAGAACAGATGCTTGCACAGACTTCTAAACATCAAATGAAATTATCACCATCGGGGAAGTCCTTAAAGAGCAAACGTACAACCAATCAAGTCAACAATATTGAAATGAACATGGATGTATTGCTAGCCTGCTGGCAAAACGTGCCACTAAGATTGTCATGGTGACTGGCTTATTATGAATGTATTCTAATGATTTGGAAAAAAAGTCATCGTTTATATAACAAAACATTCAAAACGTGAATATTGCATATATTAACAAATGTAATTGGGGCGGTCACAGTGACAGTCACAGTCAATGTCACGGTCACAGTCAATGTCACAGTCACTGTCACAGTCACAGTCTGGGTCTTCTGTCTTGGATGGCAATCTTGTTAAATATTGTGTTACACCGAGATTCCGTGCCTTATGTTGCATGGGGTACCAGTGATGTGCCAACTCTGTATTTTCACATGAATAAATTCTCGCGATCGTGTAGGCTATTAACAGCTTCAATAGACAACATGTCGGAGTCATAGAAATATTGCAGCGTACAGCCATTGTTTCCACGCGATGCATGTGTGTGTGTGTGTGTGTGAGTAATATGCGCAACCGACCAACGGTATATTCGTCCTGACGGCAACGCCCAATGATAAACATGGTGAATGTCAGACGTGGACCACACTGCATATGTACTATTAAGTAGTTTGTGACTCTGTCTGTCCGTCTGTCTGTCTGTATGTATGTACGTACGTACGTACGTCTGTCTGTCTGTCTGTATGTATGTATGTATGTATGTATGTATGTATGTATGTATGTATTTATGTATGTGTGTATGTGTGTATGTATGTATGTATGTATGTATGTATGTATGTATGTATGTATGTATGTATGTATGTATGTATGTATGTATGTCCGTCTGTGTGTTCCCGCATAGTTTACAATGTATGCAATTGTTCAAAGTTATGTGATCAACGGTAAACGTTCACATAAGTTCTTTCTAACGGTACGGACGCTTCGTGAAACCATCAGTTGTACGTGAATATTGGTGAATGAAGTTGTCATTGCCAAACCTTGACTGGTAGTACAAGGAGTCATATGCTCTTGCCGTGGCTGCCTGTAACGTCCGCTGGTTTTGCCGCGCATGCTCAAACGGAGCTCGGAGTGCGAACTGGGATATATTGAGTTGAACCCGCGAAACTTTGGTACAGCTAAAATGTTCACCTGGGTCGCATTTCCGGAGTGTCTTGTACTAATAAGTTGTTATTTGTATACCTTTTTGTTTTTGTTTTAATACGCGGGCCGTATCCCATGATAAAAACAAAGCATTTGATCGAAACGCACAAAACTGTAGAAATGTCTCGTACGCCGGTAAAACCGTAACATTAAAAATCGACAAGATTGACGGGTAAACAGTAGGAGTTACTTATATACTGGAGCTGTCAATTTCTCCCTCAACTGGCGACGTTTGACGTTAACACCCGTTGGCCGAAACAGTTTCGAAATGATTTTCCTAACAAGCTGGACAACGGTACATATTAACGGTTGTTGACTGTCAGCTTGTCTCAGATGTTTGTTTTGACCAGTACGGACCAACGAGGTCAAATATTGGTCAACTACTGGTCAGCTACACAAACTTTGTTTGTCTACTGCTGCGCAAACTTCATTCAGAAATCTATTTAGAGGGCGTATTTAAGAACTGGT
Organism: Lamellibrachia satsuma; assembly: GCA_033239005.1. NCBI lineage: Eukaryota > Metazoa > Annelida > Polychaeta > Sabellida > Siboglinidae > Lamellibrachia > Lamellibrachia satsuma. The sequence goes on from BSQZ01000010.1 coordinate 9,274,252, forward strand.
GTGAAAACAAACTCATCAACTTAATAATATAGGTTTCTGGTTTATATTTGTGTGTGTGTGTGTGTGTGTGTGTGTGTGTGTGTGTGTGTGTGTGTGTGTGTGTGTGTGTGTGTGTGTGTGTGTGTGTGTGTGTGTGTGTGTGTGTGTGTGTGTGTGCGCGCGCGCGCGCGCGCGGGAAGGTAGGTAGGTAGGTAGGTAGATAGGTAAATAAGTAGGCATATAGGTAAATAAGTAGGTATATAGGTATAGTTTGTTAGTTTGGTAGGCATGTAGGTAATTTTTACAGTTTCTCGGTTGCCGCACCAATTCTTTGTAAATCAGATCAGCATGGAGCACGATAACATTTCGCCGTCAACGGAATCGTAACTATGGACCATCCCCGCAAAAGAGGCTCTAATCGGCCTGGCCACTTATAGAGCGTAGCCCCGCATATTGAACCACTCCGCGTAGAATTCGCAGGCGCGAACACACGTGTCTTTTGTCAGAAGCCGTCGTAAAACATCCACGAAAACGACATGCGTCATCTAACAATGTCTGTCGTTCTCTTTGTAGCCTCTGAAGCAGAAGTCGTCTGGCTCCTATCACGCGGAACAATGACGTCATCTGCGCTGCTATTGGCCGTCTGTGTCGCCGGTTTCACGTCGTTGGTCTACGCAGAAGGACCCGGGTATGTTGTTGCTTCTTGATACCAACTGTCCGTTCTGCTTGACAGACCACGAACAGTGGTACAAGTGGTTCTATGAGCATACTTCATTACGTCGAAGTTCACACCTTGTACCGCGACCGGACAACACGCAGTCCATTAATTAATTTTCTGTACATAGAGATCCTGCTGAAAATTTCTCATGGAGAGAAAACGTTTAACTACAGAACATTCTTATAACATGTGAGTGACCAGGCTAGCCAAAGGAATGTTGTTAAATCTTTCGGGATAACGTTCGAGAAAACTATTTTGTGGATATTCGAGGTCTAGCGACAAATTGAAATACGGCTAGAAATACGACCTTACACACACACAAACACCCGATTATTCTTTAATTTCTCCTGTGAGAGCAAAAGCACATACCGATTCTTAAGTTACCAACGTGTTGGCGACTAGTTTTTCAGTTGGCAACTCAATCCCCGAGGATTTTAGCGCAACAGAAGTATTTTACATATTACATCATATATATTATATAAGAATGCGTAAAAGAATGTGGTTTAACAACCATACAGACAAGGGGGGTTAAGAGGAGATCAAACTGAAGTTTTCAAGATATTGGATGGGTATGAAGATATTGATAAAAATCTGTTTTTCTCACTGAAGAAAGATAGTAGGCCTAGAGGACATGAAGTAACCTCAGCAAAGGATCAGTGTATATTGGATATTTAGGAAGTACTCGTTCTCAAAGACGACAGTAAAGGAATGGAGCAAATTATTTACAGACTGTGTAAATGTTAGCAGCGTGAATATGATATAAAAAACAAATTGATAAATATCTCAGAAGGCCGGGTTACACATAAAATGAAAAATGATTGGCTCTCGATAAGCCAATGGTTTCTTTGTGCACTTGCCATCCGGGTGTATTACATTGAATGGCAATCTTGTCGAATCTTGTTAAACTTCTTTTACAGTGACAATGAGCTTCCGTCTTGGAGGACCCTCCTTTCGAACGGGACATACGTCACCCGGGACTGGCGGAAGAGCATCACGACGAGACTCGTCCTGGTGCCAACGAAACGTCCTGATCTGGCGTCCACGTCAACTCCCAAGCCGACAGAAAGGAGTGTACGTCATGAATGAGACAATTCGTGTTGTGATGTCGTGGTGCGTGTGCGTGTGTGCGCGCGCGCGCGCGTGCGTGTGTGTGTATGCGTATGTCTTTACTTGCTTAAGTACTATGCACCTTATATCCAATCAATATGTGTTATACATAAGAGTAATGTAATCACGAACAACGAGACCGACGATAAAAACGCATTCATTCAATGCTTTTGTCACAACCAAGGTTATGTTTACCGTCTGACAACGACTAGTTGAAAACTTATCCAAATGTATTCCTCAAATGTGGCCATATCCATGTTCACAAATGTGACCTTATCCATGTTCACAAATGTGGCCACATCCATGTTCACAAATGTGGCCTTATCCATGTTCACAAATGAATACATCACAAAAGGGTGCACTGTGTCGTAATCACAGACAGTACAGCGTCCCCGTCTGTTTGTACTACAATGGCCTCTTGTTATAGGGACACCTGTTGTAAGGAACTAAAAGGGATACGTCTGAAATCCCCGTTCTGGTCAGTAATGCTTTATGTACACATGGATATGAGGAACACAGGATATATGGAATGGTTTGACAAAGTCCCAACATGTTCCTCATAGCGAGAGTCCTTTCTATGCCATACTTGCGAGGTGGCAGCCACCAGGTGTCGCATTCAACACAATTTAAATCCTTTCCGACGGCGCCACATCATCAACAGCGACATAGTGACGGATATGCTGAATAAAAATGTCTTGGCTGCTGATATCATGCACCGTACAGTGCAGTGATCCCGAACAACACATATACACCTCGTTAGTGTCTAACGTAATCATATATACCTCCACAGGTCATGACAAAACCTACGCCGCATAAAGACAATCCACCCGCGGGATCAACACGTATAACGACGACTATCGGCAACATTATTAGGAGGAGGAGCGTGACTCCGTCCTCTACACCGAACACAGGTGAGTGAACAGGGATAATCTGAACATTGGTAAGTGGACAGATGGTCCGAACAAAAGTTTGTGGATATAGTGTCCGGACATAGGTTTGTGTACGGAGAGTCCGAACATAGGTTTGTTGACATATAGTCCGTACATAGGTTTGTGAAAAGAGAGTCCGAATATAGGTCGATTGGATAATCCGAACATGGGTAGGTGAACAGATAGTTCTAACAAAGGTGTGAGGGCAGATAGTCGGAACATAGGTTTGTGGATAGAGACAGCCGGAGCATAATTTTGTGGACATATAGCCCGTTCATAGGTTTGTGTAAAGAGAGTCCGAACATAGGTCGGTCGGATAATCCGAACATGGGTAGATGAATAGATAGTTCGAACAAAGGTTTGTGGAAAGAGAGTCCGAACGTAGGTCTATGGGTAGAGAGTCCGAGTATAGGTTTGTGGACATAGGTTTGTGTACAGAGAGTCCGAATATGGTTCAGTCGGATAATCCGAACATGGGTAAATGGACAGATAGTCTGAACAAAGGTTTAAGGATAAAGATTCAGAACATAGGTTTGTGGACGTGTGAACCGTACATAGGTTAGTGTACAGAGAGTCCAAACATTTACACTCCCTTGTAACACCCTTGGTTGTCGTTGGTGCTAAGGCGGGTGGACAGTTATAATTCTATGTGTCGTGGTTATCGGGTAATACAACACACGAGACTCTGTCGCTAGGCCGCATACCTATGTCCAACGGTTCCTCAAGGTTTCTCTACATGTTACAACTGTGGTTATATGGTTATACTAATGTTGCTACTGCTACTGTTGCAGTTACTGCTACCGCTGCTACTTCAAACAAACGCCCTCAGTCCCCGAAGCCAGGGACATCCGACAGTGGTGAGACATCATTATTGTTGTTGTTTTGTTGGTTAACGATATTTTATTATAACGTTTACGTTTTTTATTACAGGTGTTGCTAACGAAATTTCATTTATTGGTGTTATAATATATAACAATAGTAAAAACAATAACACCTTAACAAGTTTGTGTACAGAGAGTCCGAACATAGTTCAGTCGGATAGCTAGTGCTACCGCTGCTTCTTCAAGCAATCGCTCTCAGTCCCCGAAGATAGTAACAGCCGACGGGGTGAGACATTATTATTATTATTGTTGTTGTTGTTGATTTTTTAATCGATATTTTATTATAACGTTTTCCTTTTTTATTACAGGTGTTGCTAACGAAATTTCATTTATTAATTTTATAACATATAATATTAATAAAGAAAATAACATCTTAAAAAGTACTAATCACAAAAAGAAACGCCACCAATGTTGCTGTGATAATTACGAATAAACGTAGTAAGTAATTAACCGTTATCGTGATGGTTTCAGACACACACACTGCCGCCCCGAAGCTGGAGACGGCTGATAAGGAAGACAAAGGGGCAAACTCGCCGAACGACCTGTCAGCAGTCAATGCAGCACCGGCAGTCCACGTGTGTACCGCTTTGACCATTCATGTTATTGCCGTCCTGCTCGCATGGGTCACTTACTAGAGGGTGATGGCCTGGATAGCCACACGTCATCGTGACTGCCGCACGCCTTCGTGACAACCGTATGTCAACGTGACAACCGCTCGTCATCATGACAACAGCGCGTCATCAGGACAACTGCACGTTATCATGACAACCGGTCGTCATCATAGCAACAGTGCGTCATCGTGACAACCTGACGTCATCGTGAGAACCAGACGTCATCGTGACAATCGTCATCTTAGAAGCACATCTACGTCATCGTCACTATCATAATCTTCATAAAATCATCGTCGGCAACGGCGGTCGCTGAAGCTACATTAAAAGCAAATCTATGATTATTGAGTGTCCACGGACGGTGATGGCATTCTTTGTCCACATGTTGTCACAATCTGTACAGCAACAGCAGCATGCATTATACATTTATATGGCATTTTAGTCAGTATTTTGCGCTGTGCTTGATAACACTGCACACATTACGCTGTAGCAATTGTCCTAAGCAATGCACATGGTCTGAGTTGTCTGAAACAAAGCTTTAAATTACAAAATGTGCTCAAATTGTTGTCTACGCGCGCAAGTGGGAATTTCCGATTTTCACATTTTATCGATAGACAATCTAATATATATATGATGATGAATGTAGAGCTTAATGGGATAAGGTAGAAATATAATGTGTTCGTTGCATGTACACGAACATTCGTTGACGACAATGCTTTGTAAAGTGGCGCCAAGTATGGGAGTGTATTCTTGACAACGTTCAATGTCGTGACACAAAAACAAATATTGTTATTGCTGTGGGATATGTAATCACTATAAGTGATTGATTAGGATATATATACGCTATAGAGGAGTTAGCCTACATTAAATTTATAACACGCCACAATATATTTATTGTTTTGAAAATGTAATCCCTTCGTGGGAAAATAATATCCATGGACTGTTTCGAGATTCGTTCATTGAAACATGTACTGCTGACATTTCACAAAGCTTGGTCGTCAGAAGTATTGAAAAGAAGGTGTTTGTTTCGAGCGCGATACCGCGGTCTCCGCTTAACTTATGCGCGGATAAAATTTTGTAGAATAAAATAAAATGGCAAGCAAAACATAAATTCCTACTTTCGCTGGACATAAACAATCAGCTTACTAGAACCAAATTGATCTGGCGTGAAGTTATTCTATTAAGCGGAGTCTAATGTATATATTTTCCGTGTCGCATCTGACAATGTTGTCACTAACATATCAAGTTTGGACACGACTGATATTGTTATGCGAGTGAGAGTCAACTGTCACGGGTATTTGTACGGCCGATTTGTTTGTCAGTGAAGAGATGACGTCGCGTCTAGAGTATGACAAGTCTAGAGTATGACAACTCTAGAGTATGACAAAGTAAACATAGGTCAAGGTCGCCTCTTGTTCCTCATGTCCAGTTTGAGAATTATCTGCCCAAAACCAGTTTCTCTTTCCTTTGTCCTCTCCCAGTGTGACGTAAGGCATTCTTCATAAGTTATGATAATTATATCCAAAATGCGACTATTCCTTGCATAAATATGAACACAAAGAGAGTCGGAGTTGCAGAAATACATTTGATTCGTTGTATTTTAAAATAATATTCGAGTAAAATACATACAACTGAAGCGGGAAGCAATCAGCGGTCAGCAGTCAGTATTGAAATAAATATCTACGTCACAGCCCCTGGTCAAAGTAGATCCACTGCAAGAATGCATTCGCTAGACTTCGGGTTGATTCGTTCGTCTAATTTGGATGCGTGTGCGTTCGTGTTAAACTTTTCCTGCTAGATATAAGTAATACTGATTATACTTAGCATTTCCGGTTTGAACGAGGCCTAACACATACACACGAGACACGTGTGTTGGCGTTATGCGTGTTGTATGTTGACACGTATGTTTGTTTAACACGAGAGTGGTGTATCAAGTGATCTAGAAGAACACGTCTCGTGGTGCCAACGAAAAAGATTTTGAGGGCTACACCTCCTTTCATATTATTTGAACAAGTTACATAAGCTGCAAAATATTAATGCAACGAAATGACGTCACGTTCGTAGTCTGCATTTGTCCGCAGTACAAGGCGGTGAGAAGAAAGTAATTGTGCTGACTGCGTGCGTTGTTTTGTTACTCCAAATATACATTCCGAAAACAATTGTCAGATCCATTACGTCACTGTTTGTCTAGTAACAGGTCCGTCACGCTAACAAACATGGCCACCCCAAATATAAAGCTGTCGGACATTCCGTCGCATTTTTCATTGCATTTCTGGCCCAAATATTTGTTTTGCAGCAAATACAACCGGCAAAGTTGTCTCAATGAGAAGAGTGTTAGTAATGTAATGTATATATGCAAACATGGTTGCTATGGCAAAGCTTGACGGAGGTCTCGCTCACAATTAGATTTGTGACCTGAGTCTGTGGATCTGACAATTGCATAAGCTGCAAAATATTAATGTTATCCTACTTTACATTCATATTAATTGTTTTCCGCACTACAATGCGTTGATAAGAACCTGATTGTACTGATGACGGGCAGTCTATTGTTACACTAAATATACATTCCACCTGAAACTAATTAAATTTCACTAATTGGATATGGACCAAAGTCATGTGGCGACGTAAATCTTGTCAGTGATATGATGGCGTCCTTATCTCGATACGGCTATTGTCAACGTGATATGCGTGTCACGAAGCTCATCACTTCAACGCACCATTGCGACGTGTGAAGCGGCCACGTGACGTCCAGAACGTACTCTGTACGATAATGCGTGAAATCAGAACAAAGTTCACTCGCACAAGCACTCGACGAACAAGCAGATTTGCCGAGTAGCCGAGGAGGTGTTACTGTAGTCAATACATTTCGTTGCCGCAACGCGACAGCTGGTGACACGACGCTGATTCCCCGTGTTGCGTCGTGTTAAACCACGCGGATGTCTACAAACATGGCTCTGAACAGACATTGGGTTATCACCGGAAGTTTTACGGCGTAAAGGGCTGATTTACGATAAACAGCGGGTGTATTCTCACAGGAACTAATAACAGTTTCGTAAGATGGTCAATATTAGTGTCACTTAAGTCCACTCCTTCACTGCATTTACGATGTCGATCGCGATTCGGTTGTCACTGCTGTGGGGCGGACTGGTCATCATCAGTGGTCATCGGTTCAACGTCACTTTCACACCGCGCAGTCTTGACCGTATGGTGGTAGGCGAAACGGGAATGATACAATTGAATTACACGTGCGTAGCGACGACCCCAAAGATCACGATGCACGTAGACTCGGAGGATAGCCGAATAGTACGGGTGTCCAACCGCGGTCCAGTGGTCATCTGTCCCCGGCCGGAAGGCATGGACGAGGCGCCGAATGTAACCGTTGAAGCCCGATTCATCGGCAAACTAAACCTGCTGTTCCGCTTCACGGAAAACAGTGTTACGGAAACGGAAACGACGCGAGAATATCGCGTGATCGTCGCGCGGATTCGAACCACGTTGATGAAAGTGTTCATTGGCGTGACGGCGACTTTGATGGTGATACTCAACATCGGGTTCGGGTGCAGCATTGACTTGGATGTCATCAAAGAGATCATGCGGAAGCCGATAGCGCCAGTCATAGGGGCGCTCTGTCAGTTCATCCTCATGCCGCTGGTACGTATACATGTGGATATCTATCATCATTTTACAACCCACCCACCCACCATCCATCCATCCATCCATCCATCCATCCATCCATCCATCCATCCAACCATCCACCCACCCACCCACCCACCCACCCACCCACCCACCCACCCACCCACCCACCCACCCATCCATCCATCCATCCACCCACCCACCCACCCACCTACGTTCCACATTACCCCCGTACATTAGCCCCCCACACACACCAATAATCCCCTGGACGATATACCACCTTGACGATATCCCACCTGGACGATATCCCACAAGACAAAATCCCCGTTCCAATATCCCCCTGAACATAATCACAGGACATAGCCACTCTACATATAATACAATCCCCCGTTCCTCTATTTAAAGCACTCTACAAGCACCAGAGTAGTGCATTTGCACACACTCACATGACACAACACCAACACACCGACGTCACAAACTCCAAAGTGACAACATACTGAACTTAACGCCAACTATCAGTCCTTATATATACCGTCCTAAAGAGTGTGGGCTGGCTTAGATCACACGAGTATGTTAAATTCAAATAACACGATTGAGTCTAAATCATGCTTTGCTTGTTCGATATATATGCCCATAAAATGCAAATAAATAAGGTAATTCCACGTTGTATCAATAATTAGTATGAATGAATGAATTGTTTATACATAATACCGTTTTCATCAAATTCTACCATTTTTCTCTCAGGAAAATCATTCTGAAAAATGCTTTCTTGACATGTCTTGCCCACCAAACCGACTAGATCATGTCTTCATACGTCGGGGGTCCTTCTGTCATGGTCTCAATGAAAAATCCATGGACTTATATAAACATATGTCCATGGGAACATCCCTAGTATACTGCACCCAGTACGGTCGCCACACAACAGACGTAAGGCGTGGTATTGTTACAATGTGACGTCACGTCCCAGTAAACACCGCAAAAATGCAGTTAGAAAACTCATAATATCATGTTGTTATTATGTTTATTTGAAATAAAAGTACCGTGAACAACCAGCATGTTTTTGTTAGGACACAATTTAAAGACATAATACCTGACCTGACTATTTATGAAGTTTTAGGATATAGCTATGTTAATTTACTGTTATAAATTCGAATATATGTAACTAAATAAATAATAAAATAAAATAATTATGATCAACATATGAGTACCAATATTTTGATGCCGAACAACCATTGCTGTCATGTCCACGTGGCGTTTAAGTACAGCTGTATTTCTATGACCTGTTTTTAAGCACCCTATAGGGTGGCAGTTAAGGCTGGGGTTGCTTGGACAGATAGTAAGCACTTCGACTGACCACTCGAACACTTCGTTGATTATTATATGTAAATTTTTAATGCTAACATTTACTTACTCTGCAACCGTCGACGTGATCAGGACTAGGCAACCGAAACCTTTATGCCGCGTGTGGCGACGACCTCGGATCGCTACACTTCCAAGAAGACTTCATTGATATAAACACTCGGATCGCAACACTTCATCAATTCAAAAACGGCTTTCGTCAAACACTCATTTCAGGCAGTTTGGAGGGCGTCATTAAAAATACAGCATGCTCCAAAAATTAATTTCAAGCGGCTTAGAACGTGTCGTTAAGAATTTATTTCGCACGAAACATTTTTTTATAATGAATAATGGGAAAGGTCAACTTCACATCTCTTAAATAGCATTTAGTCTAATTAATGGCTGGCTTTATATTGTTTTAATACATATCTTGGATATATGACTAGTTTATGAGATTAAATAGGCCTTACCTAAATAAATTCTCTTAAAATAATTGGTAGATCCCATATTTGTAACACCGTGTAAACACGGTAAGGAAGAGTATCGTGTTAATTACTAAGCGTTTATTAATCGCCGTGCGATTTCCAGTGTGTGTAACTTTTACAACACGTTGCCGCCCAGAGTGACATTTTCTGCTTGATACGTCAGTGTTACAATTTACCCGAGAAAATGTTATAACTTGCACCATCTCATTCACAAACCAGTGATTACACGAAACATACCCAAAACATTGCTTAACGGCCTACGCATTAGATAGAGCATAATATTCATGATATGTGAAAAGCTTAACACAACTGATGCAGCTACCTTGCAAACTAATTTGTATTTGTAGTTTTGTCTGTAGGACGTCTGTTGCAACTTACCCGTGTTACAACTAGTCCCGATCTCCTGCATACAGACAAGCATACATACATACAAACATACATACATACATACATACAGACAAACATACATGCATACATACATACATTCATATTCATACATACATACATACATACATACATACATACATACATACATACATACACACATATATACATACGTACATACATACATACATGTATACATGCATAAATACATACATACATACATGCATACATGCTTGCATGCATACATGCATACATGCATACGTACATGCATAAATACATAAATACATACATGCGTGCATACATGCGTGCATACATACATACATGCATACATATTGCATACATATATACTTGCATACATATATACTTGCATACAAGCATACATGCATACATACATGCATGCAGACATACATGCATGCATGTATACATACATACATACATACATACATACATACATACATACATACATACATACATACATACATATATATATATATATATATATATATATATATATATATATATATATATATATATATATATATTCATGCATGCATACATATATACATACATATATACATACATACATACATACATACATACATACATACATACATACAAACATACATGCATGCATGCATGCATACATACATATATACATACATACATACATATATACATACATACATACATACATGCATACATACATACATTCATACATTCATACATACATACATACATACATACATACATATATACATACATACATACATGTATACCTGCATAAATACATATATACATACATGCATATATGCATGCATGCATACATGCATACATGCATACGTACATGCATAAATACATACATACATACATGCGTGCATGCATACATACATGCATACATATTGCATACATATTTACTTGCATACATATATACTTGCATACATGAATACATACATGCATGCATACATACATGCACGCATACATACATGCATGCATACATACATGCATGCATACATACATACATGCATGTATACATCATACATACATACATACATGCATGCATACATACATACATACATACATATATATATATATATATATATATATATATATATATATATATATATATATATATATATACATGCATGCATACATACATGCATACATGTATCCATACATACATACATACATACATACATACATATATACATACATACATACATACATGCATACATGCATACATGCATACATGCATACATGCATACATGCATACATGCATACATGCATACATACATACATACATACATACATACATACATACATACATACATACATACATACTTAAACTGGTCTTTTTAAAAGTTGTGTGTACAACGTCTTTGTGTGGTTAAACTCGTCAGTACGTGTTCGAATGAAACTGGCGAAGTAGCTTTTAGATTATGTGATTAATGAAGCCGACGGGGAACAATTGTCTGGACTTGTGCAGCTCGAGTGTAGCATCTGTTACTCGTTACTGGACAAGGTGTACACGTTACAGGCGCCATTCCACGGCAGACGACAATTGTGTCAGTAATTCAGCGCGGATTTGACATCAGCCGCTTTGTCCGAGTATTTGGGAAATAAATGCGCTGCGTCACGTTCTGTCAGTGACGTCAGACTCTGACATAACGTTCATCGTCGTCGTCGTCTTCGTCTTTATCGGATTGGTTACTATTAACGACATGGCTATACAGTTGAACGTATGCCTTTAACTTTACAGCCACCCTTTAATTTTACACCACGTGCGTGCTTAGTTATTTAGAGGTTTGCTTTAAATAATTTAATTTTAGCCTGGCCTGACGTGATGTCACGGAGGTCACGTGTGGCTTGTATTGTTGTGTAATGTCATCAGCAGGCAGTGAGTGCGTGCGTACGCGTGTGAGTGCGTGTGTGCGTTCGCTCTCTTCAAATACCTTCTCAAGGTCACGCTGAATTAATGAACGCGGAAGTAGAATAATAATGCGAGCCGAATCATGACACGAACGATGACGTTTCAAGTGTGTACTGATAACACAAATGTTATGTTGCTATATATAATACCGATAATTAAATTCTTATGTCGTATGTTTACTCGCTCTGGATACACGTTTACATAAACTCGTGTGTCATTGTTCGAGTGTTTGTAATTTTATTTGTGTTTATGTGACTCATAGATACTAACCACCACACAGTGAACACGTTGCACCTTCACCGTACATATGTACTCAATTTATACAAAGCGAGAGACAAGTGTTCGTGGCCACAAATACGAACTGAAATAAAAAAAACATATTTCTAACTTAATTCCTGCCCATGTGTCCAAGCATTAATTCAGTTGATTCCACGTATGGCCCTGGATTCGAAACATGTTCTCCTTGTCGTATACGCGTAGTATCATGTTCTTTTAGGGATGATCTAAAAACATCGACCCCTCTCCTCCCCCCGCGACACGAACTATGAATTACATCAATTTGTGTGCAACTTCCGCAACTTCAGATTCGCCAGGTGGCGCCTGATTCGTCCTAACGCAAAGCTTCCTGTAAAGTGCGCGCTGTGATCGGAACATAAACGATGTTTTGAGAAAACAATACGTAAATGTACAACACTAAGCGAATCAGCTGGTAACTCTGTCCCACTATGAAACCAATTCTATGTACTGCGTTACATCGATCGCTAATTCGAACCAATCCGAAATAACAAACTGCTTCTATTTTGAGCGTTTTAGATTTATTCCTATGTGATGCCAACAGTTTCTTTCCACGTCGACCGACGTCTTCCAGCAACAACACGGTGACATCCTACTTTTCTTTTCCGTCACAGGTACACCCCCACGACCTTCCGTGTAACAACCCCACAACCTTCCGTGTAACAGCCCCACGACCTTCCGTGTAACAGCCCCATGACCTTCCGCGTAACAGCCCCACGACCTTCCGTGTAACAACCCCACGACCTTCCGTGTAACAGCCCCACGACCTTCCGTGTAACAGCCCCACGACCTTCCGTGTAACAGCCCCACGACCTTCCGTGTAACAACCCCACGACCTTCCGTGTAACAGCCCCACGACCTTCCGTGTAACAGCCCCACGACCTTCCGTGTAACAGCCCCACGACCTTCCGTGTAACACCCCACGACCTTCCGTGTAACAGCTCCACGACCTTCCGTGTAAAAGCTCCACGATCTTCCGTGTAACAGCCCCACGACCTTCTGTGTAACAGCGGTAGTTTCTAGATGTTATGTTTCACTGTCCATGTTTCACTAGCTCTTTCTTTGTGACCCTGCCTCGCCATTTTATTTAGAGCAAATAAAAATACCTATGAGACCTTGAACTGAATGTTAATCCATTTCTACTGTGGTCGCGAATGGGTGAAATTTTAAAAGGCCGATATGTTTGAAGGCTAAAACGGAGGGTCGTATTGTGTGAACATGGTTATTTAGCACAAACATATAAATTAAAAATCAACAACTGTGTATCGATAGTTCAATATGTTAATTCGGAGGCTGGTGCATCAGTTATTTGGACAAATAAGATGTTGGCATTGTAGGATAGTTGGAAGAAAATGTGTGTCCACTGTTTGTAGCACAGCCAGAAGTCCAAACATGTAGACACAGCATACTACATTACATGTATACACAACATACTACATTACATGTAGACACAACATACTACATTACATGTAGAAACAGCATACTACATTACATGTAGACACAACATACTACATTACATGTAGACACAGCATACTACATTACATGTAGACACAACATACTACATTACATGTAGAAACAGCATACTACATTACATGTAGACACAACATACTACATTACATGTAGACACAGCATACTACATTACATGTAGACACAACATACTACATTACATGTAGACACAACATACTACATTACATGTAGACACAACATACTACATTACATGTAGGTACTGGTTCACTCTGAGCTTATCGCAATACAAAATGTAATGTGCAATTCAAACGAGGACACTAGAGAAGAGCAGCCATTGACCCTTAGCCCCCTGCATCAGACTATGACTTTATTTGCGCTAAATTGTTGTTTCAATAGAATAAGAGAATATGAAATTAAATGATTTACAAATAATAAGAACAATGTCCTTTAATAGAAAATTGTGCAAGTTTTGACGGTTCAAAGTGTTCCCTCGGGATTCTAACTCCAGAGGAAACCCCCCCGCGTAAGTGCGTAGGCGCGTAGGCGCGTAGGCGCGTAGGCGCGTAGGCGCGTAGGCGCGTAGGTGCGTAGGTGCGTAGGTGCGTAGGTGCGTAGGTGCGTAGGTGCGTAGGTGCGTAGGCGCGTAGGCGCGTAGGCGCGTAGGCGCGTAGGCGCGTAGGTGCGTACGTGCGTACGTGCGTAGGTGCGTATGTGCGTAGGCGTGTAGGCGCGCAGGCGCGTAGGTGCGTAGGCGCGTAGGCGCGTAGGCGCGTAGGTGCGTAGGCGCGCAGGCGCGTAGGTGCGTAGGCGTGTTTACTCTTTGTTTTCCTATGTCATTTAATGTATTAACCGTTGGTCGTATCCTAAATCAATGATATCGGATTGAAAAGGATTTTTACGATACCGGCAAGTAATGCCTGTCGTCGTTTCAGTTGGGGTTCGCCACAAGTAACGCGTTACGAATGGAGAACGTCTTCGGCTTCGGTGTTCTCGTCTGCGCATGCGCACCAGGAGGCGGCGGAAGTAACGTGTGGACACTCTTGCTTGGTGGCGACCTTGACCTCAGCCTCGCTATGACCTTCTTCAGCAAGCTACTAGCTCTAGGTAAAACATTATAAAACAATGTGAAATATGTGAACTAGTAACTAAGATTTTAGCTTTGATGCCTGGAAGAGACTTATACAATGATGGGTAGAAATCTGAAAAAAAACTGCCTTTGATCACTACTTTGCAAATGATCTCAACAGTTTCTATGCCAGGCTTGACACTAACGATTATACTGATAAATGTGATAAGTTGTGTCAATTACAGGACTATTTCCCTCTCACACTGGTTGAAAGTGAAGCTGTCAAATACCTCTCACGTGTTAATCCATTCACAGCACCTGGCCCTGATGGCTTTTGGGGTCGTGTTTTGAAAGTCTGTGCTGACCAGCTTGGGCCCCTTTTCATTCGTTTTTTTCCAGTGGCTTTTAAGCATCCATGGAAATGTCTACTATTATGCCGGTCCTTAAAAAAACCTGCTGCCAGACAGTTAAATGACTTTCGACCAGTGGCGCTTAAATCTATCATTGCTAAGTGTATATGGAGACTTGTAATCTGTAAATCAACTGATGACGTCTGTGACATATCGCATGGACCCCCTACAGCTTGTGTGTAAGACCAGGAGGGTGTCGAAGATGCAACGTTAACGCTTTTCCATCTGTCACTTAGACACTTCTGGAACAAACGTCCGTGTCATTTACAAGGACTTTTCATCAGCCTTTATCACCATGCAACCCCATGTTCTGATTAAGAAGCGTTTGAACCCAGATGTAAATTCTCATCTGATTCTGTTGATTATGCAATTTGTAAACAATAGGCCACAACGTGTCAGACTGAACGCCAAACTGTGCAGACAAACGGTGCTGTCTGACAAACTCGCTCTAAGTACCGGAGCTCCGCAAGGAAGCGCTCTTTCTCCCGTTCTTTCTCTAGTTCTTTCTACCGTTCTTTTTTCTATCTATACACAAACGAAATTTCGTGCAGCGATCTAATACTTACTTGTGGGTCATCTCAAGAATGAGTTCTCTCTTTCTCGGTATTACATGCAGATTGATGCCTTAACTTGTTGATTTAAGTCCAGCTTTCACGAGATGAACACAGCTAAAACTGAAGAGTTAGTCCTTGGAGGGGGAGAACTAGAAAGGAACCAAGACCAATCTCCATAGATAATAAAGAAGTTGAAATAAAAAATAGTTACCTGGTACCTGGGTACTATAATTGATCAACACTTGATATTCTGTGACCAGGTAGATTACGTGTACACGTAGATTACGTGTACAAGAAAGCTGAACAGCATCTTTTTCTCTTGAGAAAATTGAAATGCTTTGATGTGAGTTATCACATTCTTGAAATGATATACAGAGGATTGGTAGGAAGCATTCTCTCTTTCAACATCGTAACCTGGTACGGTAATGTTACAACCAAGAATAAAACAAGACTAGCCCGTATTGTCAACATGGCCATCAAATTGAGTGGCCACGATCAGAGTAAATTAGGGCCGGAACGATACACTACTTCACGTTGCGATACGTATCGCGATACAGACTACACTGACTAGAATGATACAACAACAGTAAAACACATGTTTTTTTATCATGTGGACAAGTCAATGATACAGCAGACGTCACGTCATCACTCACATCAGGTCCAAATAGGCTATAGTTAGATATACATGTGAGAAACGTACTACATGCTATATTTTGTTACGTTATAGATACACAGGCAGGTGTGGTTCGCGTTGAACGCTTATTGCTTCACAAATGTGACGCGAATAATGTTTTGCCTACCGCTGTCGCATATCGTAGTGTACCGCGATACGGATAATATGTATCGTGTACTATGGAAGCATGGGCCCGTCAAAAACACGGAATACCCTCGCGTCACAATTATATTTACGACATGACGTAAATATTTGCGACCCGTCGTAATTCTGTTGAAGACCGGTCGCAAATAATTACGACGGGTCTTAAATTAAATTGCGACCTGGCGCTAAATGGCGCCGGGTATCTAATCGGATTAGGTCGCGTCGCAATGCGAATTACGACGCGTCTCACATAAATGCGACGGGTCTCAAATCGAATTACGACTGGTCGTTAAATGACAGCCGGGTATCAAGTCAACCAATAGCGGCACGTTCCCGCGGAATCGTTAAATCCACCAATCGCACGTCTGACCGATACAGTACGCGATTTTTTGTATACGCGACAACAACGATGTCGTGACACCAATTTAGACGTACAAGCTGCTAGGATTACATGTTGACAGCAACCTTAGTTGGAATGTACATGTAACAAAGTTGTGTTCTAAGCTGCGTAGCCGAGTGTACCTGTTCAATCTGGTGAAACGATTAAGGCCACTACATGCATAGAAGTTGTAGTTTACAGGGGTGGTGCAACTGATAATTGACCACAGGCGCGATCAAGCCTTGCTTATGAATACTCATAAAATTATGAAGCAATATGTACGTATAATTGTAAATGTAAAAGACAAACGACAGGTTTCAACAGTAACACTATTTTGTAATCTAGGATGGTTACCAATCGATGTTCTCATAGGGCATTTTACCGCGATAGTAATGTATAACATCATACACGGGCTTGCCCCAGCTTATCTTACAACATCATACACGGGCTTGCCCCAGCTTACCTTATAACATCATACACGGGCTTGCCCAGGCTTACCTTACAACATCACACACGGGCTTGCCCCAGATTACCTTACAACATCATACACGGGCTTGCCCCAGCTTACCTTACAACATCATACACGGGCTTGCCCCAGCTTATCTTACAGATATATTCATATTAAACAATAGTGTGCACGACCATCACACCCGCGGCTGCACAAATACCCATGTTAGAAAATACAACATGTCTGTAGGGCAACATTTGCGTATAGAGGAGGGAAACTGTGGGACACTATCCCAGTACAGATTAGAAATTCGAAATCTGTATAATGTTTTAAAACACTGTTTTTAAAACATGTCAAGAAAGATCTATATAATTGTGAACATTTTGAACTTGACAGGCCTGTATGAATGTTGATGTTTCAGAAATTGCAAGTGGATAGATTTTACTGAATGGTTTTAATTGAATTAATTAATTAATTAAAATATTTATTGATAATTTATTTATATATGTATTTACAATTTCTTTAACTAATTGTTTTTAATTGTAAATCGTAAATCGGTGGCTTTTTCGCAAAGGTTTTAATTGAATTAATTGATGTATGTATATAAAATATTTATTTGTATAATTGTGTTTTTCTTGTAATGACACGTTTCACGTAGGTATTTATTTATGTTTTATTTTGCTTATATATTGTTTTGACGTGTATATTTTATCTTCGTTATATAAATGTGTATGTAATAGCGGATGTGATTGATGGTCAATTGAAAATCACGCGATAAATGTGAGATGGTCACCATCGTGAAATAAAGCTTTTACTGCTATTACTACTATCACCACCACCTTGTCTTGTAATAGTATTCAGACACAATGACAGTGAACAGTTACCAACTTGGAACATCACACGTTACTGACATTCACAGTGATGACGCTAATTAACACAGAATTCACTTACTTTATTTGTCTAAGAATGGACAACGTTAATTTTTTCTTGCTGTTCAATCTTTGCTACGTTTACTTCGAAATGTAAAACATAATGGAATCAGATTTCCAATAGAGATTACTAAACTAATTGGGGAGGAAATGTAGTGTATTTAGAACTACATGTCGATGCGTAATAACTATATTGTTTTGCATCAGCGTAATGATTCATAATTGCAGACTATGAAAAGTAGTTCCTAATCCGCCATCTTGTAATTATGTCGTTTTTGTTAATATCTCTCATATTTAGACGGAATACGTTACAATTACCACTACGATTACACTGACAATAAATTACATTCGATTTACTCTTATCATTATCTAATGAAACCGTCAATGACAACCGCGCTAATCTGACTTCTCAACTGTCAATCACGTTTGGATGGAATTTAAAAGTGGAATCCTAATTGATGAGGATCAGTAAGAACTGCGCCAATCGGACTTGAATGTACTTGAATCTAACAATTTTGTTTTCGAGAAGACCCACATGGAATATTCTCCATTTATCGCCCAAACCAACCGAATCATGTGATAGTACTTGGGGGATCCTTCCATTATGGACACTTGCGTAATGTGCTGCCAACACGCAAGTAGAAGCCTTAACATGCGTGTCATTGTCTGCAAATATGCCGTTTGACTCTGTTCATAACTTTTTTCCGGTTGTAGACAATCATTGAAAGGCGCTATCGTCTCAAAATCACTGACACTTCTTTCATGTGTCCTCATCACGGAAGTAAAATAATGGCCTGTCACGATCTTGCAGTGATGGTGCCGTTCTGGATGTGGGCGCTCGGCGGCTTCTACGTCCATGACACGGACATCGAGATACCGTACGGCTTCATCGCAGGGGGCATGCTGACCATCGCCTTGCCCTGCTCACTCGGAGCGGTCATCAGACACTGGCGACCACGTCTCGGACAACGCGTATGTCACGCCATCAAACCTCTCGCCGCTGTGTTCCTTTTGTGGGTCATCGTGGTCGGCTCAGTGACCAACACGTTCATATACAGGTATGTCAGTTGGTCAGCTTGAAATGATTCTTCTTCTTCCCCACATCTCCTTCATTTTATCATCCCATCTGAATCATATTTTGTCCCTTTCCCTGTTCCAATATCGTCTTCATCACGCTGTCGTTTTCTTCACAACATGCACACCATTACAGGGTTACACTCCGGTTAACTGGAAGGTCTCGTTAAAAAAAACTAATTAGTGCGCGTGAATGTGCGATGTTATTAACTGCACTTTTATATCTGCCACTCAGGGTCATGGGCCAGGTGTGGTACGTCATTCCTGCAGCCATGTTCCTGCCTTACTTCGGCTTCCTTCTCGGCTACGTCATCGCCAGGGTGTGCCGTCAGTCCGTGCGACGGGCGGCGACCATTGCAATTGAGACAGGCATCCAGGACACAGGCATCGGCATCCTACTGCTACTGGCAACCTTTCCGAAGCCCGATGGCGATCTCGCGACGACGATGCCCATCGCCGTTGCCTTGGTGACGCCGTTGCCATTGGCGACGGCGCTCGCGGCGATGAAGATACATCAACGTTGGAGTGCCAAATACAGTTTGGCTGTATCAGATGTGCGTCAAGACAGTTGTAACGAGACCGGACATGACGTCACCAGTGCTAAAATGGATGTGGCGTACGGGACCACGCAGTCCAATGGCGTGGAACTGTCTGGAATGCGCGCTCCGCAGGACAATCGTAATGCAACAGTGCAGCACTAGACACCCTTGCCGCCAATGGGACCGCCGAATACAACAGTACCCCTGGCAAACCCCGTTGAAACGTGGAACTTAGTGTTGCTGCTTTAACCAATGGGTTACGTTTATACGACTTTCAGCATTTGGAATTTGGCCAATCGTGGATGATGTTACATGTTCGAGAAGTAACTTTATTTGACAATAGGCCCGTAGTCGTTGGTCAGACGGGTAATTCCTGGAATCACCATTTGAAGTTTGGCGAAGACGTCGACTAAGACAGGAAGTGGGACAAAAACAAATGAGTCAGCTTACATTCACACATGGCGTGTGAAAAAATGAAAGTTCCGCGTTTCAACAGGTTTATCTGTCCGGAGTAGTGTAGTACTACTCCCACCCCTAGTTAGCGCTGATGACGTTAGGTTCCAGCATACATACATTAAGTTGTTTGAGGACGTTGCTTAGTTGCGTCCGCGCATAATTGACAATATTGTATCGGGGTTTACACATCGGAACTCCGCTTGTGCACAAATGATTATGTGCATCACTTGCGTTGTGCATGGAGTGAAGTTGTGTGGTCATACCAATCTTACATGATAAGGAAGTGTAGCTGCTGCCCTCCTCTTTATCCCTGTGGTCAGGGATGAGGTTGGCACCGATACCGGTCATCGATTTTTGTTTCCCCTTCTTCTTCATCACAAGTCCCGCCAAATCTCTCTTCACGCTGTCCTCCCATCTCAATCTCGGTCTTCCTCTTCTCCTTCTACCCTCCACTCCAAGCGTATCCGCTCTCGTCAAACGTACCGCCAATCTCGTCAATCGTACCCCTTCCATTCTTTCCACGTGTCCAGCCCACTTTAGCTGGCCCCTCACCAACTTCCTCCCTCAGCTCCCCCATTCTTCCCTTGTCTATTCTTTTCATTCCCTCAATTCTTCTCACCCAGTTATTCTCGCAAACTTGCAATTTATCTTGTTGTTTTTCTGTCATCGTCATTATCTCTAGGCCGTATAAG
The DNA here is from genome assembly GCA_033239005.1 of Lamellibrachia satsuma. NCBI lineage: Eukaryota > Metazoa > Annelida > Polychaeta > Sabellida > Siboglinidae > Lamellibrachia > Lamellibrachia satsuma. Next base: position 9,295,366 of record BSQZ01000010.1, read on the forward strand.
TAGGCTGGTGTTATGCACGAGCTAAGCATCTTCCCTTTTAGCTTCCAAGATATGTGTCTATCTGCCATTACCCTTTCCACTTTCCTCCCCGCACCAGCTTGTATTCTCCTGCTAATTTCCGTATCCGTATCAACCCCGTTCGCCACTCCTCTGGGATCTTCCCCTATCCGGGGGGGGGGTATGCCATAACAAAGCGGTTGGGGTGTGCCGCCAGAGCCCCAATGGAGCACATGGAGAGAGAGAGAGAGAGAAATAAAGAAATTTATGGTCACAAAGAGATAATTATTGAACAATTTATCTAATATCTATAAGTGTAAGGTAAGCCCGGGCGGAACGTTTTCATTGGGAAAATTCCTTTTCGATGAAAGAGAGAATTATCCGGTTTAATTGGGGCACAAAGAGAGAAAATTTACATTTTTTCTTCGGACAGAGAGAGAAAAAGGGCCAAAAACAGCGGCATTTGCGCGGCACATACATGTATACCTCAGTATAGGGAGTACCCCCCCCGGGTTCCCCTCTCTCATGCAGGTGTTTTACAATCGCCTTGTCCACCTAACGAATTGAACAGCACTTTATGGACTGCACTTTGAAAGTCAACGGGTGTTTTGAATTTACGGTAGCAATGAAAGGTTTCGGACAATACCACTGTATGGGAGTTACTACCTCGACAACTGTTATCGAGTGGTTTGTGTATTTTTAGTGTCAAGTGTTTTTTACCGAGCAGCAAGTATAGGTTTTACGACGAAGAAAAAATTAATTTTATAATTATGCCTTCTTGTTGTTTGTAGTTGATGGTTGTGAACTCGAACGTAGTTAGCGGCTGACAACTAACTGTAATCAAACAAAGCTATTCAACTTAATCGTATTTTCTCAAATAAAACAAACTTCATGTACAATCATAATGTTCATTGTATACATATCTCGCAAGATGGCAGTATATATATATATATATTGCGATTAGCTCGGTCTACTCGCAAGAGGGCGGCGTATGTATGTTGATTAGTTCGGTCTATTCGCAAGAGGGCAGCGCCTGTGCCGTAGTAAGCTTGATGTACTCGCAAGAGGGCAGTATGCATTGCTCAAGCACCATATACAATACATATACCTTGTTTTCGTTTGTTGTCATAAAAAAACACAACATTTTGCGCAGATTGCCTGTTACGCGAATTAGTACGCTGTACAATTATTATTTGAAGAAACGACTTTCTTACCTTCGTATTTCATTTCGGGTTTTCGAACCGCAAGTGATAAATGTTATGTCACAACGTATATGTACTTCTTTTGATACATTGAACACAACTATCAAGCAAGCTACAACTAGTGTATATCGACGAAACGCAGTTTATTAAAAAAAAAAACATTATTATCACCCTTGGTTGTATGAGGGACCGACAGTACAATTTGAGGGGGCTGGGCTCTCTTTTAAAAATATTTGTTCAGATAAAAGGAGTTGCCAAATTGTAGATATATGTAGTAGGTTCATTTAAAGAAACAATTCTTTCTCCACGTGTCACTAAAATAAAATGGCTTGCCCATCTCTAAATAAATATAAAAAAACGTGTCAAGCCCCATGGAAATCAAATTATCGTACCTTAAATGGCATCGCTAGTTATTTTAAAAGTAAAAAATTCTGGGATACCCACCTGGAGATTTGTACTACAGGTGAACACGACTAAACACGGCTACACGCTAAAAAAAGCACGTGTTGTAGTAGTAACGATTTCCTTCTAATCTTCTGTTGAGATTTACTTACTCAACGTTTCGGCTGCCGTCACTAGCCTTAACCAGGAACTGAATTCTGGGACAACTCGTTCTTCTGGTCGCCAAGAAGAAGTAATAATCGCCCCATAATTCAGTTCCTGATGAAACGTCGAGTAAGTAAATCATAACAGTTGTGATCAGAAAAAATTGTTACTTCATCATTCTGTTCCAATGAACATTTGCTTGAGTATTGGAACACAGTTTAAGTAGCACGTGTTAGCGTCGCGTGCACGCGCTAGCGTCGCGTGCACGCGCTATACGTCATACCCGTTTATCGACAGAATAGTTAAATTACGCAATACGATGTGATGCAAATTAGCGCTATGTACAAAACACAAACGTCGTTTCGACGAACGTACACAACCGTCTTGAAAGATAGTCACGTTCACGTAAATACGTCGCTCTGTATTTTTATAATCCGTGTAGAACGCACTGGTTACTGAAGACACGTTCCAATGAAACACTAATGGTCACGCGAATACAATTCGTCCATGTCCCCCCTGTGAAGGTGCATTTTAATATCAACAACATCGCGACAGTATCAAATCGCAACAACACAACGCGACACACTGGGATATAATGTTGACGCCAAATAATCCGTCAGATGGAGACACTCAAGTAGCGTAGCTCGAGAAGATTCCATTTGTTGTCACCACAAATGGCGCTTCCGTTAAATGGGGTTACATCTGGTACGTTTCGTGTTCTTGTATAGTCGGTAGTACGTCACACGAAAGGAAGCATACAATACTGTACACCCGACACTTTTTTACACGTCCTGAACGTACAACCAGTCGCTATTGCAAGGACGATTGCACTCTGCGCTGTGTTGTGCCGTTGAGCGATCTTACACGCAGTTCGGATAAGACACTATCACAAATCGTAAATGACACTTCGTTTCGGCTGTGCAGTTGTCCGAGTTTACAGTTTACGATTTGTCTTCATCAGTGTCGCTTCCGGGCATTTGCGAATGGCGCAGTCATCGCCCAACTTCAAAACGGCTATTTAAATCACGCAAGCAATCGACATACCGGAGCCTTCCTGCTCAGTACCAAAGCTTCCTTGCTCAGTACTCAAAGCCTTCCTGCTCAGTACCAAAGCCTTCCTGCTAGCTATTGTACGGTCGTTTGGGTGTGTATGAGACCACATCATATGACGTCACTACTTAATCAGCCAGTTGCTCTTACGACGACGTTTCAGTCTGAACGTCATGTGCAGACAACCCAATTCCCTTTTGTCGTGGCTGTATATTCGAACACTCGCTTCGTATTTGCCCTGTAAAAAGAGAGGGTACACAAATATATTACCATCGTCATCGTCAATGTCGCCTACTCTTGACTGCCAAATAAACGTATAGGCCAAATAACAGTATAGGGTGGCAAATCGGTCAAATTGAATAATAGTATAGTGCTGAATAACAGTATAAGGGGGGGGTAATTGTTGAAAACAAATAATAGTACAGTGCAAAAAAAGTCAATGGTGTATTTGTCTTTTAACGCCGTAGGCGTAGCAATTTTTTATTGACGAGAAGCCAAGGCGTCCCTAGAAAACTACGCGGATCGCCGTGCATTTTTGGTTTTTTCCTGTTGAATATGCATAAATTTTGTGCGTATTCGCGTCACCGCAGATATAGTAATCGCATTTTATATCTATGAAAAACCGGGGAATTTTCCTTTTAAAATGGGCATTTTTATTGAATTGAATACACCAGCCCATTTCAGGGGAAACCGCCGCCAGCCGGTTACGACCGGTTTTAGGCGCTGCGCACGGCGGCCATTTACGGTCGGATTACGCGGTGATAATGGCGTTTTAGCTAATCATATACCATGTCAAGCTCCCGAGAACTAAGGATTTTGACCGATTCATCTAATCATGGAAATCTTACGGTCTAATGCTTCAGGATCAAAATCTAGGATCCTCAGAAACACGGGATCCCGCTAAATTCACGACTGTCGTTCGAAAGGATGAAAACTTTGCCGTCAGAGGGAGCCACGTGCAGCTCCAGTTCGGTGCAAGTGATTTTAGCGCGAATAGTAAACCGCTCCGTGGGTGATTGATTAGCGCTAGCAATAGGAAGTGAGAGCGATTTTCCACGATTATCGGAGAATATAGGCTGGCATAAATGTTTAAATTTAATAATAGTATAGTGCCAAATAAGGTGCGTGTAGGGTGGCATTTTTTATCAAATAAATACCCGTGTAGGGACGCTTATTCGGCACTGAAGAGTATGGTTATCTTGCGAACAGTTATAAGTAGATATATTATTGTTGCGAGTTACCTAATCTACGTCAAACGTCCACATAATTTCCTTCGTAATATCCCCACCCCCGGGATGAATTTCGAAATTTATTAAAGAAGTATCCCCATGGAAACCCCAGCACGCATGCAACATTTTAGTCCCATACATACGTGCGTGCGTGTGTGCATGCATGCATGCATTCATACATACATAAATACAAACATACATACATACACCCATACACACATACTTGCGCACACGCACGCACGCACACACGCACACACGCACATACCCACACACACACACACACGCACGCACGCACGCACGCACACACACACACAGAGACACACACACACGCACGCACGCACATACATGCACGCACATACATGCAACACTAACGGATATATGAGGGAGTAGAGATACACAGTCACAAACAACTTCATAGCATAGATGGATAAGATTGTGTTTCCACTTATTTGGATGGAAAAGCTACGCGAACTCTTACGTTGACGTTTTCCATACGAAATGCACATCATATTAGTTCGTAAATAATTCCAGGATAGGGCCCCAGGCACGCTTCGACCGCACTCATACGCACATATACATACACGCGGAAGTATAAACAATGATTATACACGCAGGCCGGTATACCAGTTAATCACGAAGATAAAAGCTAGCTTCGCAGACGAATTATCAAAACACGTCCACACGGCAGATTTGAAGACATAAAAGCATAGCCAAACAATACAATGTATGTCTGCTACTAATTGGGATGGCTCAACTTCGTCAACACATTCAACTGCATATTAACGTATAGTATCCTTTACACTCCCAAAGACGAAAACGGTGGCTTTCGGTAACGTAGTGAAATTGTAGCACACGTTTTGCTTGCATTTCCATGCTAGAGTCAAGTATAAAGAACCTTATCTTGTATAATTATAAATTATCCTAAATCGAGTGAGATAAACAACAGAACGAGTATGAGAAGAAATAACCAAAAACAAGATGGCGCCCGGAAGTGCGAAATTGTAATGCTGCGAGTGATCGATAGATGCGTCTTATCAGAAAACAACATTTAAAAAACTATGCGTGTGGTCAAATACATAATATCATACAGAAATATTTATATGTTTATTAATGTCAGAAAAATTAGTATTACCCAATTTGTATTGAATTGTGATCTCGTAGAGACTTGTATTTGTATGTATGTAATTGTATTTTGTTCTTATTTATATTTTTTTGTACACTTTGGTTGCAATACACAACTACAACTGTTGTACTATATGTGGTTCTCATCAAAAACCCTCCATGGTTTCCATAGATTCTCTGTAGTCACACCGTAATATTTTTTTACATTATGCAATATTGTGTATGTGACTGAAATAAAGTCATATCTATCTAGCGTTCGCTTTTGTTAAAGTAAAACACACTGAGCCACCCTGACGGACACCTGATTTACTACTGACCTTGGCAAACATGCCGAGTACGCCATCTAGCGGAGGTATTAGCACCCGTAACGTCTCGAGCGTGTGTAAGCCCTGGTTGAACGGACAGCGACACGGGATGTTTCGTTTTCTCAGGATTCTCGGACATCGCTGACCGGCATTGTAAATCTCCAGTAAGCTGCAGATGTCCTGGTAGTGACTGCAACAGGAAGTGACGTCAGTAAGTCAACATGTATCACGTGTTCATCAAAGTTTTCGTTTATCTACCATTGAAGAAGAATGCAATATTGTACTCATAAACGACGAATAGTTCCTATGTTGATAATATTTTTTTTTTAATTAAAAATACATACTGTGTTTTTGTAACATCGATTGGTCATAGGAAACGTGAATCACGAAAGGTCTAGCAAAACGTAATTACCTATCGATACGCCTTTAATTAGACCCAGTCTACAACACTGCCACGGTGTGACGTCTCCGAGGGGCGATTCATTAGATCTATGCTAGATTGACTCACATGGTACCCAACGATGTGAAGGAAGAACGCGATTGATTCAGTGATGTTCTTATACCAGGATCGAAAAGCTATACGAATTTCAATTCCAGCCCAAGCGCCCAACCCCTGCAGCCGTTTCTTAGAAATCCGGTACATCTAGCTGACATGACTAGGTAATTGGTAAGTTGATTTCATCACCCACCAGGGGAGTTGTCACCAGTGACGTATTTGGGATCTCGAAGGGGCAGAGTCGGGGGAGCGGGGGGAGGCAAGCTTAGTCACCCACTATAGTTAGTCACGAACCAATTCATATCCCAAAGCCAAAGGTGGGACCAAATGCCCCTCAATACGCCACTGGTTGCCACGAGACACGCTACAAGCAGTTTACAGTGTGGTTAGCCAGTCAATTTCAATCATACGGGCGCATTACCACACGGGAACGCTCCTAGTTCTCAGATTGACTGCTGAAAACTTCCCCGGAATAACATTAGTGAAACATGTTTGAAATACACGGAGTTTACACCGTAACTGATACATGATCTGAGCAGCAAATACGTAACGTAAGTGACATGAACCTAATTAAATTGATCATCCGCTAACGACATGTAAATGATGTATGAATAATGTTGTAAACAGATGTAATGTACACGAATAAGTAAAAAACTGTCCACTGTAAAGTCTATACGAATACTACACATTAACGCGTACGCCGATTGGGAATGCACGTGTGCATGGATGCACGTCCAGGCATCCAATTTTGCAGACAACCTCGAGCCACATATTCGTGTTTACATCTAAGTGAACGTGGGTGATTCGCTCCCGAAAACGTGGCGTACATCGCTTCGAGCAGCGAACCACAATGATCTCATGTTAATTCATCCTACGACGACCCAATTTTTTTCGCGTGAGATTCCTAATGACCTGAACCCGGCAGAAACGATAATAGAAAACACACGCCTTAAATACCACCGACCCACTTTAAGTTCAGCTCCATAAACAGTTGACGCTATCCTCACTTTAATATGATCGAAACGACGAGACATTTAGCTCGATCGGAATATTACGACTGCGGTGGTCATTCTGGTGAAACTAACTTTATTCTTGGGATTCCACCTGTGCACTAGGGTAACTACTGATGCTCTCGCTTCAATGCGCAACCAACAACCTTTAAAATTAATATGAATGTATACAAAAACATGACATATGGCGCATTTCTGAATTCAAGATCAAAACGAATTTTAAAGGTATTGTATAGTCATGAAAATATGTTTTCACACTAGAGGACACGAAGGAACGTTATTGGAGGAACAATGTAGATTAAATATAAGAAAGTACTCATTCTCACAGAGGATGATAAACGAATTGAACAAATCATCTTCTGATTGTGTTAATGCTAGCAGCGTAAATACGTTTAAAAACAAAACTGACAGTTATATCTTAAAATGGCTGGTAGATGAATAATCGTTGTACTCTCGATAAACCAATGGCTTCCTTGTTTACTTGTCACGTGGGTTTTTACTTTGATTGACAGCCTTATTAAATCCCTTCATATTGCTTCAAAACTGTTGGACATGGATAATGGTTGATAAAACAGGCAAACGGGTAAGTTCTTGTATAGCGTTCAATGCGCTTCACACTTCACCCCCTGGCGTACCCGTTCACTTCAAAACCAACTCGACTTCTCTGGAAAGCTCTCAGCCACGTTCTAATTACTGCGCTAAAACTATTCGACAGGCAGCAAGAGGATTTGTTCCGTTCCTATCGACTGAGAGTCCCACGTTCTACCCACTGAGCCACTCTGCTCCAGCTGCAACGTTAGTGTGTTTACCGAGCACGGAAAACAGTGACACACGAATTCCACTGCGATGTTAAGCATGCTTAAGCATCTCCGACTCCCCGTCTCCGATACCGTTTACGCCGTCAGCGTGTGGTGGCAACACACGCCGAGCGAGATATCGACGTGTGCGGGCTGGACGGACAAGTGGGGGTCTCTACCTGGCGGTCACTCAGCCGTGAAACGATGACCATTGGCGATCCTCGTGTTGGTTCATTCACCATTTCATGCCGTCACATGTCGCAGTGTTCTGTTAAAGGTACATGGTCTGTTCGTTGTTATTGTCAAATCGTGTGTTACGATATAAACTATACAGGTTTATCTATATTTTAACATGTTGACCGCCCAAATGTGTTTGAATGAACCATACTTTTTAAATATGCATTGACCGTTATGTTTTTTTTTAAATATCGACCTTGCTGTTCAGCATGCAGTGTAAACATGCTATTCGGGTCGAAACATTCAAATTAATCAAATAACGGTCAAATTATCTGAACACACTGTGGTTCAGTAAAACACATGTGAGCGTTTCCATTTTCCCTTCAATAAATTCTGCCAGCAGAATTAAATAATTTAATAGTTTGTTTGATGATTTAAAAAACTACTTATAAAAGTTGCATGTCGTAGTGGGTACTAGATAGGTTTGAATTGTCGCAAAATGAATTTGAAATGAGACGAGCAAAAAATCGAATTGATGATGCACCTTTGACTGCTATAGCCATGAATTCGGCAGAAAGCCTTCACCTTAAATAAACACGTCACAACATAAATGTATTGGAAGCAGCAGAAAATCTACTGCCTAAACAGCATGAACACAAAAAAATTCACAACGTAAATGGCAAGAACACAGATCAAATTAACAAGGTAAATAACATGAACACAGAACAAATTCACAACGCTCTGAACACAGCGAAAAGTCTACAACATAAAAAGCACGAACACAGAATAAACATCACAACCGAATGAACTGAACAAAGCAGCAACTCTACAGAATATAAATAAAGCTAACACATAGAAACCTCACAACGTAAATAAACTGAACACTGCAGAACGTATACTGCATAAATAGCACGAACGGAGAAGAAGCCTCACAACGTAAACGAAACGGGGAAGAAACCTCACAACATAAACGAAACGGAGAAGAAAGCTCACAACGTAAACGAAATGAACACAGCAGAATGTCTGCTGCCGAAACATGAACACAGACAAAAATCATATAACGTAAGTAAACTGAGCACAGCAGAAACTATATGCTGCGTAAATAACATGAACACAGAAAAACAATCTCAAAACAAAATGTACACTGCAGAAATATACAACGTAAATAGCATGACCACAGAATAGAATAAACCTCAAAATGTAGACAAAATTAAAGCAGCGGAAAGTCGAAAATAACGTAAATGGCGTGAACACTGAAGAAACCTCGCAACGTTAATAAACGGAACACTGCAGAATGTCTACAACGTAAATGGCATGAATATTGAAGAAACCTCATAACCAAATGAACAAAACACAGCAGAATAAATCTCACAACGCAAACGCAAGGAACACAGCTGAAAGACTACTGTGTAAATAGTATGAACGCAGAGGAAACTTCACGACGTAAACTATATATGAAAACAGCAGAAATTCAGAAATGTGCAGCGAAAATGAACTGAGCACCGTAGCAAACACGAACATTGCGTGGAGAAGAAAACATGCCTGGAATAGCCCCTGGATAAAGAATTCACAAGATGGTGTGGCATGTTGCAAACTTGCAAATTGAGCAGGGATTGCTTTGATTACGATCTGACGCTGAAACGTGTCGTTTCGGAGAACACCAGAAGACGTAAAGACACGACTATTTACGGATGCAAATAAATG
>BSQZ01000010.1:9310000-9370000 GCA_033239005.1 Lamellibrachia satsuma
ACTAGAGGTGGCTATTCTTTAGCTGCAAACACCTGTTTCTTCGATAAGAGAACTCGCCTACAAGTTGCTGGTCCGCCAAACGACACCGATAAAGCCCGCAAAACGTAGTTGCACCGCACAAACTTTCAACTTGTTGTGGCGTCTTCAAAGGACGTGATTTCCTCAAAGAAAGTCGCCCGCACGTAAACATAATTATAGCTAACCCGCAGAAAATGAGATTGAGTGGGGAATAGGTTTAATTGTAACGCTTAGTATGACAAAACTCGCATTACGTGGTGTCCCGCACTAACGTGCTTTTAAATTGGAAACCAGTGTTGTAAGTTGCCGCCAGTGGTATTGCGTGTCGTCATTGATTTTACGGAGATAATTTGCGCTACGTTAAAAGATAAAACGTTCAACGTTAGATTCTGTCCGACATATCAAATGCAGGCCGACAGAAAAAGAACACGAACGGTTTCCATAAAAAATTTTGCGGTGGTGTGTCTGATTTCTGTCGAGGTCATGCGGTTACTTTCATCAGAGAGAAGACATTTTTAAAACGTCTTATATACATTGTGCGAGACGCGTGTGCAGCCAGACAATGAGAAACAGCGGTAACAACCGGGCTCTTCTCACATAACTGTCGTATTCCCTATGCTTGCAAGAGCAGTGGGCGTTGACAACACGGAGGAATCTCAGATAGAAATCAGCGTCCTTACGTCAATTACGAACAAGGGCGTTGTCATTAGAAGTATTGGCTGCGGTTTAACAAATATGTTGCAATGACGTAGGTATTCAGTTAGCCGCCGGCGCCGGCAAGGAAACTTGCTATTAACGTCACTGATATGTGTTGACGTACTCGTTCAACATCGTGACTGTAGTGCGTGCTATTACGAACGCGCCAGGTCACCAGAAGTGACGTTGTTTTGATATCGCTCGTGCGACGTAATGGCCAAATGCGATGATTTAAGATGTCGAATAAATGAATGCACTTCTAGAGATCGGATCATATATTAACAATATATTTACATATCGTGGCACTACGTTCTTTCACGCAGAACTTGCTGGAAATTGCACTTGCGGAAAACATTTCGATCAACTGACCAACTGACCAATTGACCAACTGACCAACTGATCAACTGACCAACCGCGTCGCAACAGGCAGTGGCGCGTTTAGGGGCGGCAATGGGTCATGGGTAATGAGCCATGGGTAATGTGTCATGGGTAATGGGCCATGGGTAATAGGTCATGTGTCATGGGTAATGGGCCATGGGTAATAGGCCATGGGTAATGGGTAATGGGTCATGGGTAATGGGTAATGGATCATGGGTAATGGGTCATGGGCCATGGGTAATGGGCCATGGGTAATGGGTCATGGGTAACGGGCCATTGGTAATGGGCCATGGGCCATGGGTAATGGGTAATGAGCCATGGGTAATGGGTCATGGGTAATGGTCAATGGGCAATGGGCCATGGGTAATGGTCCATGGGTTATGGTCCATGGGCTATGGACCATGGGCAATAGGCCATGGCCCACGCGAACTAGGCCCTGTATGAACTGACACACATTCTTATTTGTGATTTAACAACCAGATATAATTATAACTTAATATATATATATATATATATATATATATATATATATATATATATATATATATATATATATATATATATATATATATCAAAATCACTAACTGAGTCGAGATGTTTGTTGTATTGAAACGTTATGCATAAAAATGCGTCAACAAAGCTGGCAAAGTTTCCCAGAAACCCAAAGGGGTAACGTGATTCAAAACAAGGCACGTAGAGACAAGCAGGCAGGCATACATATACGCCATGTTTGTCACATAAGAGACATGTCTGCATATATGCGAATATTAAAATTCGTATTTGGGGTCATACTCCACTGTCGGTAATATTAACAACGGATAACACTATTTCTTCATCACCCCAAAGTTGTGTAGATGTCAATATGTTCCCTTCTACAAAGTGCTCGGAGATTCGTGTTGCTATCAAACAGATCAGCATTGAATATTGTGTGCGTTAATTGACGACGTATTCCGGAAATGTTGGAGTCAGTCACACGTCCGTGTGACGCAAACAGAAACTAAATATATCTGGGATGTAGGCCTTGCTGTCATGAAACATGTTAATTGCAACACTCAACAATTAGCTAATGGCGCAAGGAATCATCGGAATGGGGCAATTAAAATCACATCCCGCGACCATCTGGTGTAATTTAGGAGACACCCTGTGACCATTCGTGTGCTTCATCAGACACGTGAATCAACGTGACGCAATAATCCTACAGAATTCCAAAGTTGATCGAGCAAACTGACAAAGGCGATGCCAAATGAGGACATTAAACAACGATGTCAGTTCGTCAAAACATCATCAAATACACATGTCACGTCCTCACTCGCCGCTGTTGTGCGCGTGTCAACGTTGATAACGTTACTCGTTTTGATAGCCCTTAATAAAAGTAATTCTTTGGACACGCTACACTATTGATTGTTCCAGTGCTAAAGTGACTCAGGCAAGTTCACACCGTGCGCAAAATTACAATTCGGCTTTAATAAAAACAGTACACTTTATTGTTGTATTATCACAGAAATGCTTTTGCGTTTTCGTCAAACCCTCCAATGTTCTCGTCATTTGTCGCCCAAACAAAGTCGTTATACTGTCGTTGACACGGGGGGGGTCCTTCCATCACTACCACGTGCACATACTGTCAACAAGCACTAGAACTTTAAACATGGACATTAAACCTGAGCTCATCCCATAATTATGTCGCACCCGGCATGTCGCGGTGAATCCGTTTCCCTGTTTATAACCATTGTTTTCAGGGTACAAGAAATATTTGAAAGATCAAAATCAGCGGCAGTTCATTCATCTACCATCAACTTGGAAGTGAAATAATTATCCGTCCGCATTTCACACATTGGACCGGGACATAAAAAATAGAAGTATTTCCGGTAAGCGTTCACGAGTTCATGACCCCGCATACCGCTGCAGGGGCAGTTCGTGTCTCAGGAAGTTGTAGCAATTAGGCCATTAATTATGCATGCCGCTTCAGAGCTTGACACTATCAACAACGCGCCTACACTATAAATGGACCATGCGTAACACGAAAGAACGAGCAGGACCATTGTAACACTTGGGAGACATTTTACGTTGCCAAACGGACCATATTGTATCGATATTGCGCAGCGCACATTAGGTCCTTTTAACTCCCGGTCCCTTACTCGCTTCTATTGCATTTGCATTCAGCCTTGCACGAACAGCGTTGAATATACCAGAGCGTAATGTTCGCGCACTTTGAGTTGAATAAGTCAGACGCTTAATGAATCGATAATAACATATCTAGTTAATTATTATTGTCTAGTCTTAATTGCAATATAAGCATTATACTTCATACTGCCATTTTTCAATATATTACAAACATGTTAAGTATTGTAACAATAAATAAATAAAGATTCAAAATATTTTACTTACAAGAGGTTAGACGTCAACGCAAAAAACATACTACATTCTACTACAGCGCCTCTCGCAGATACACCGTGTCGCTGTATTGTATCACGACTGTGGGATTACGTACACTTAGCGTGGGGCAACTTTTTAATGAAAGGCTCAGTTTGTATTGACATAGCCGAAACGTGTCAACGTTGGCGGCCAGCAAGCGTGCAGGTTTTGCGAATGTCGCTTATTTAATTCGCTGAACCTGCACTGCGTTGAAGGTCAACAGGTTTGCGAATTACATTTATTTTATTTCCGCCGAACATGTCGAAAAGCCCAACGGAGCGATAACTGGCGTCAGTAAAGTTAAGAACATTTCAAGTGCAGTTTATCGGCACTCCCTGACTGCACCATGACGCTGGCCAATGGTGGTCTGAACCCAAATACCACAGACGGCGACCAGAAACGACGACGTCGCTTGTTTTGGCCAACTGCCCGTCTGATGGACTGCGGCCAGACGAGACCGCGGTCTCGTTGCTGCCGGCTCCGGTCGGTCATCGGCTGGAGTCGTGCGCCACTCTGCGGTCAGACGGTTCCGTGCGGCTTACCGGCGAGAGTTCATGAATCCGCCACAGAGGCGTGCCGTCGATGTTTGGCATCGCACGCATGCTGCGATGCGGTAGGCCAGTCCCGCCTTTGTTGACGTGTGACGTCTGTCTATGCCTTGTAAAACCTTGAATGAAATCAGCGGCCAGCTACAGCCAGTTATGTTCAGCTACGGTCAGCAGTGACCATCAGTTGGCAGCAGTGGCCGGCAAAAGTAGCCATAAGCATTGTGACTTCGTTCGGTCGGTGTCTGGTTTGATTTTAGCAAAAGAGCATTGTGTCAATGCTGAGTCTTGGTCACTTGCCGTCCACTTTATACTGATCACTAGCCGTCCACCTTATACTGGTTACTAGCCACCTTATACTGGTCACTAGCCGTCCACCATATACTGATCATTAGCCGTTCACCTTGTACTGGTCATTAGCCGTCCACCATATACTGATCATTAGCCGTTCACCTTGTACTGGTCATTAGCCGTCCACCATATACTGATCATTAGCCGTTCACCTTGTACTGGTCATTAGCCGTCCACCATATACTGATCATTAGCCGTTCACCTTGTACTGATCATTAGCCGTCCCATCCATCTTCTCCAAAATGAACACTACGAGAAGGACCACTCGGTACACAAATGAACACACCGAGAAGGACCACTCGGCACACAAATGAACACTACAAGAAGGACCAATCGGCACACAAATGAACACTACGAGAAGGAACACTCGGCACACAAATGAACACTACGAGAAGGACCAATCGGCACACAAATGAACACTGCGAGAAGGACCACTCGGCACACAAATGAACACACCGAGAAGGACCAATCGGCACACAAATGAACACTGCGAGAAGGACCACTCGGCACACATATGAACACTGCGAGAAGGACCAATCGGTACACAAATGAACACTACGAGAAGGGTCACTCGGCACACAAATGAACACACCGAGAAGGACCACTCGGCACACAAATGAACACTGCGAGAAGGACCAATCGGCACACAAATAAACACTGCGAGAAGGACCACTCGGCACACAATGAACACTGCGAGAAGGACCAATCGGCACACAAATGAACACTACGAGAAGGGTCACTCGGCACACAAATGAACACACCGAGAAGGACCACTCGGCACACAAATGAACACTGCGAGAAGGAACACTCGGCACACAAATGAACACTACGAGAAGGACCACTCGGCACACAAACGAACACTGCGAGAAGGACCACTCGGCATTGAAGAGTATACCCAGGAATTCCTCAATAACTTCCATCTTGATGTTTGTAAATATTAAAGAAAAGCAACGGCTTTGTTGCAAATTAGCTCAATATTATTTAATAAAAAAAATCACTAACATGAATTTATATTTTTATTAATTTCTAGGTATATTAATTGGGAGTGTTTGCATAATATAATTTGGAAGAATGTCTCGGGCCTCGTGTAGCATTGATAAAAGAAACGAAGCTTGCGTCTTCCGAGCATGGTGTATGAGTATACGGACCGATCACGGACAGCTAGTAAACAACCATTTCGGTAAACCACCTACGCCGAACGTTGTTTCCCGTCGCGCCTCGGCTTTGTAAGCGGTGAGAAGTGATAAAAACCGGTTTGACGCAGGGCCAGAGATCCCGTACTCATTAACTTGGGGCGTCGTCAGTCGGACCAATCAAAGTTTATAGACTCGGAATGGTTCGACAATGAACCGCTTGGGCGGTCGATCGTTAGTGGACGAATAGAGTCGTAGTTTATTTCGTTATAAAGAGTGGTCGCGTTAGCTGTCACGTAAATTGGCAGCCATTTTATCTCGATCGCACACGCAGTTCGTGTTACTGTCATCCAGCGCGCGCAGGCACGATTTCGGGTGACAGACGTCAAACAGACCCCCGGAAATGCTTAAAATGTTCACGTGGCGCCGGTCCCAAGTAGCTCCAAAATGGAATCGGCGTTTAATGTCGTTCACACGCTGTGTAGATGTTAGATACTATCTAAAGAAGCAAGTCACTTGTAGATGTATCGCCCGCGAATACGTGAACTCGCTTATTTAGAATGTCGCGTCACAATTTTGACACATTTTGTTGGAGAATCACCTGACATTGTTTTATATTATTAGGAATGCAGAATTTTCAAATGCATGGTGCAGTGTTACGTGAGCGCAATAGAATAAATTAGCGATCCACATATACATGAACTGCGGGGAAATGTCCCAAGACTTAACGCAGAACCTTATTCAAATAATACTGACCAAAGTGACCAGTTGGAGGGCATATTTCTTACGAGACTTTTGTTCTGCAAACTATGCCGGAAATATGTGAATTAAACAGTTTATGATTATGACCTTTAAATCTACTTCCCGACACTTTTATCAGTACCATTCTCCAAACTATATAATATAATAATTGTCCAGTATTTTTGTTGAAAGTCACTCGACAGTCACTCGCACAATATTGGCAAGTATACGTCGACTACTCTGGCATACCGCGAGTGTAGGGTACGTTATCCAATATCGATGAGAGCAATACATGCATTGAAACGGGTGCATTAAACCGCCGCCACAGTCGAGATATGTGATATTGGCCTGTCCGATTCTGAATGGAAATTCCAGCTCGTTAACGCAGATAATATACACCCCGGATTGCCTCGTGAGGTTAACCACGAATAAAAGAGTAAGTGATGCGATGGATATAAATGTACACACACACTGCGTAACTACGACTTGAACAAAGATATGGGGAACAGATTGATGGCTTACCGAACATCCTCTTCCATTACTAAAAGCGTTTGTGTAATTATTATTATATATTAGGCCAGACAAAACTCTCACGTGGCGCCGTTCGTGTGTCGCTACGAAATGGAAATGGCGTCTAATGCCATTCGCGTGCTGTCTAGATGCTATAGATACCATCCGAGAAAGCGAGTCACTTATAAATGTATACATACACGTACGTACGCACGCTCGCACGCACGCACGCACGCACGCACGCACGCACGCACGCTCGCACTCACGCACGCACTCACACACGCACGCACGCACGCACGCACACACACACCTTTCGTCTGGAACTTCATTAAGTTCCTATCGCGTGGGAACGATTCGCGGTCAAAGGTAGCGACGGTCGATGCTTGTTAGCGTATTTCACCCCTAGCCCACCCGCAAGCACCCTCAACGACTGACGGTCGTGATACGTCAAGAATTGTGACGACTACTCCGAGACGTCTTCATAAATCATTGTCAACGCAAGATACTTATATCATTAAGTCGACCATGTCGTGTCGAGGAATGCGTCCTGTGTACGGTCACGGCTCCACACAAGAGGTTCGCCAGAACGGCTTCCACAATGTTACCGTCATCATTTGAGTCAACCTAGGTTAAATACAAGTCTAGTGTATGGCTAACTGTATTACTTACTTACTTACTTACTTACTTACTTACTTACTTACTTACTTACTTACTTACTTACTTACTTACTTACTTACATACATTATCTTACTACCTCCATGTGCTGTCAGGAACACAAGGCAGAGGGCAATCGAAGTCTTCCCTCTCTATCTACAGCCATTCTTTCAAGGTCTTGTGTCTTTATCTTCTGGGTTTGGGGGTCTCTTGGGTTTGGGGGTCTCTTGGGTTTGGGAGTCTCTTGGGTTTGGGGGTCTCTTGGGTTTGAGGGTCTCTTGGGTTTGGGGGTCTCTTGGGTTTGGGAGTCTCTTGGGTTTGGAGTCTCTTGGGTTTGGGGGTCTCTTGGGTTTGGGGGTCTCTTGGGTTTGAGGGTCTCTTGGGTTTGGGAGTCTCTTGGGTTTGAGGGTCTCTTGGGTTTGGGGGTCTCTTGGGTTTGGGAGTCTCTTGGGTTTGGAGTCTCTTGGGTTTGGGGGTCTCTTGGGTTTGGAGTCTCTTGGGTTTGGGGGTCTCTTGGGTTTGGGTGTCTCTTGGGTTTGGGGGTCTCTTGGGTTTGGGGGTCTCTTGGGTTTGGGAGTCTCTTGGGTTTGGAGTCTCTTGGGTTTGAGGGTACGGTATGAAATGAGGAATTCCATAAAATATACATCCAAGTTCGTTAATAAGTTGTATTAAAAAAAATATGTATCGATGAACAAACTGTTTACGACCGACGGTCTCTGCCAAACGCAATAATGAAAAAGTCGACAGAAAGTGAAACTGTCGATTTCGTCGTCATTAATTCGTTACACCAATTATCGACATCATAATCGACATCATCATCATCATGTTAATTTATGTCTATTCCATATAATGTATCATTGCAATTTACGCATGTATTACTACAATGTTTAGTTGCATCATTTTCATATCTAATTCTATAATTATGATATATATTCGTGAAAATATTCATCAAGTTGGCATAAAATACTGCAGAAATTATTTTCTTTTAATCACAAATATTGAGATTTACTTACTCAACGTTTCGGCTAACGGCGATGGCCTTCATCGGGAGCTGAATTCTGGGACGACTAGTTCTTCTTCTGCTCGCCAGTTGGCATTGCAAACGAAAACATTCAGTTCCTGATGAACGCTACCAACGGTATAGCCGAACCGTTGTTATGCATAGTTGTATCACTATGATATTTAGTTATATCACTGCAATGTCTAGTTGTATCATTATGGTATCAAGTTGTGTCATTTGAATGTCTAGTTGCAACAATTTAATGCACAGCTATATCATTGTAAATGTATAATTATATATTTGTATTATCTAGTTGTGTGACTGCAATATGTAGTTGTATCATGCACAATTGTACATTAGGCACTACACTGACACAATAGCGGGTGTGTCACGGTGTCTTCTCTTAGGTTGGCACCGACATTATTTACATTATTGTCCTCGCTGTTACGAATTGCTTAGCGAAAACACAAGAACGAGACTGGATGTCTGAACCCGATCGACCCCCCGGAGCGATCCGTAGTGTCGTTACCAGGAACATCATAATGTAACAAAACCCGATATACCAGTGCATAATAATCTATGAGGAATTCACCAAGCAAAGCCGACCGACCCTACTGCGCACAGCAGAAGACATGCAGAGCTGGCGAAGATAAGGAAATGGCACTCTTACGACAGTCCCGGTCAAGGGATGAAGAAAGGTATGGTAAAGAATCTATTACCGGAAGAAACATGTTTTAGAAAGAGGCTTCTTATATAGAACCCACATGAAAGCAACACGTGAAGTCTTACACTATAAAGGAGAAGAGTAGACGTACAAAACCTTGTTCGGGACCTCACACGCCGCGGATTGCCCATGGCGTGTGCCGAGTACCACAGAGCCGGGACCAAGTGATCTGATAACTGCTATCTAGATAACTGCTATCTAGATCCGCCTACAAAGGCACACATGTCAGTGTCGCCGACCGTCTCCACTGGCGCTTGTTACACGCACACTGCAGTCCCGCTCGATACTATCCACCTATGCTATAGAGTACGGAGTTGGCGTTTTGTGTAAGAATATCCGACTTTTCTCAGCTGAACATTTTCCGACTTTTCTAAGCGGTCAGAGAAAACGATACAACAACACACCAAAGACCAACCTAAAAGATGCCAAATCAACATCACAAACAGGGAGGACCAGACCGTGGACGGTCCACTTTGACGCCGCAGAACTCACCAGGCAACGGCCTGCTTCGGGACAAATGGCCTACTGGATGAGGCAGAGAAGCAGCAGAGGAGAAAGGCGAGGAACGAGAGCAAGCCTCAGTTCCCGGAACCTTCTGCCCTCACTGCACTTAGATCTGCAGTCATATGAGAATCGACGATCGACCCTTGGCAGATGTCATCCTCGTTCCGATCCGACGGACCGCCTATGGTGAGAGTTGGTGTTTGTTTATGACCTGTTGTCATGAGTCTCGCTATCTCGGCAGCTCCCAGTCGCTGCGTAAAACTGATACGGACTTTTTTGTGGGGACCTGAATAGATTTGCATAGCATACAGGGCTGTATACGGAATGCGAAGTCGGCAAATCCCCGGAAAACGCCGAATATAATGTTTGTCACGGTGAGACGTTATGCTGCACGACCCGGGTATTGACAGCGGGGCAGGAAGGTCAACGGGTCATCGCGATTGCGCTAGAACGTGTTCCCGCCTTTCTCTCGCCAGTACCAACGGTTTGGCTATCAAATTCCGATTTCCATTCAGTCTAGACGGAAACTACCGACCGTGGCACGTCCGTGGAAGACCACTCGGCATTCGCGCGGGTATTTGTGCCCTTGTCGTCTGCCCAATGTCTACGGCTGGCTTTTTTGCTGGTAGTCATTTTGCGATTTTGAACTTCAAGACGCGGGCGCACACTTCCCAACAGTTGCACCACTTAACATATCACCATTGCTACAACTTGAACAGCTGCGCAGTGATATAAAGGACTGGTTGCCTGGGCAACGCCTTTGTTGTTTACGCCATGTTACGCCAGTATCGTAACATAGTTTTTTTACAAACAAAAACGAACATTATTGTGTTTCCAGACACATTTTCAGTGCAAACGCCATGCACGATTGCAACCACTGAAATTGAGAGATCTCTTATCAACACTTAGGAGATTAACAAATGGAACATGTCCACTTGCCATTTTTTATGCGTACGGATCAATAAAATAACCGACACCGCGTCAGTTACTCAGGTTCCCACGCACATGCATTCATTCACTCGTGTACATATAGATACACACACATACAAACACGCATGCAATGCAACGTACGTCTGCAGGCGCCAACGATGTGCTTTGTGGTGTACCAGTAAAACGCCTTTCTGTCGTGCCAGTGGAATTATGTGCTTACAGTGCGATGTAAGATTCACCATGTTCTTGTCTTCATAGTAAGTCAGCATGTTTGCTTTCAGCGGAGGAATCTCACAGGCCCACTCAGCGTCCCCTGAAGCGATTTAGGGAAAGAACAATCTGAAGATTGTCAACTGTCAACCTCTGCTGCTCTATGTCCACACACGAAAGAAGAAGATTAAACTAGTTCCGTCCGATCACACGTATTGTTCGGACCTTACTCATTTAGAACGTCCTAGTTTGCTAATGGGTCGAAGCTATAAGGACGCCTCAAAATTCAAGAAACTGCCGGATGTTCATAGAATAGCTAACCAACCATTGACACGACACCTGGGGTTTGTCGATTAAGAAACATAATCAGAAGAAATTAATTTAAACTCGTGGTTCTTGTATTTCTGCACACAAAGCCAGGTGCTTTTGCTATGTGTCAGTTGTGGTTTCAACACAACGTTTCTTACTTACTTCGTGTGTTCTCGGTTGTACTGCCTGCTTGACCGATACGTGTAACAGCCGCCACACTTCTTGTTCTGATTGCATTGTTTGTAGCAGTGTCGCACACGTACCTTTATCTTTCAGACAGTTTTATGACTGGATCAGTCAAGGACCCGTACTAATATTTACACTTAGGCAAAACAGGATAGACTCAATGAAGGTGTCGCTCCAGGTCAACAACAAGAAGCTAACTACGACATCTGTTGATAAACAAGCGTTGCCTGATGTCGGTTCGAGCAACTTGGCTGGTTTATTGCCGGCAGCCATTGGATAAACAAGCGAGTTATTGTCATATCCCGTCACGTGGTGAGATGGTTGGTTGTAGTGATAAAATGGACCCGAGTTAAAATGGTCTGACGCATGATGAGATCGCATTTTAAAATGTCATGTCATCGCGTAAACTCATTCATAGTTAATAGGGTCAGATACGGTATTTCCGTTATTCCATTAGTGTGACCCACGATGACCTCTTGGCGATTTGCAATGACCACCTACACGTTTGATGACGGGTTCTGATTCTGCGTTTGTGTTGCAACTGGCTCGCCGCCAAATTGTACTGTGCAAGATTTCGCAACTCTGACAGCTGCGCCAGTTTTCAATGGCAGTTAAAGGCCTTCCGTTTCCGGAAGGAATATAAATGATAGACCGATATGTTTACCATCTTTAATTTTATTCAATATTTATTATTATTATTTTGTTTTATTTAATTCCATTCCATATACTTTAATTTATTGAATTTATCATTTTACTATTTCGCACAGGACATGGCACACAGGGCAAGGCACACCGGGCATGGCACACAGGGCATGGCACACAGGGCAAGGAACACCGGCATGGCACACAGGGCATGGCACACAGGGCAAGGTCACACCGGGAATGGCACACAGGGCATGGCACACAGGGCAATGTCACACCGGGCATGGCACACAGGGCAAGGCACACCGGGCATGGCACACAGGGCATGGAACACAGGGCAAGGTCGCATCGGGCAAGGCACACAGGGCATGGCACACAGGGCATGGCACACAGGGCATGGCACACAGGGCATGGCACACAGGGCAAGGAACACCGGGCATGGCACACAGGGCATGGCACACAGGGCAAGGTCACACCGGGCATGGCACACAGGGCATGGCACACAGGGCAAGGTCACACCGGGCATGGCACACAGGGCAAGGCACACCGGCCATGGCACACAGGGCATGGCACACAGGGCAAGGTCGCATCGGGCAAGGCACACAGGGCATGGCACACAGGGCATGGCACACAGGGCAAGGTCACACGGGGCATGGCACACAGGGCAAGGCACCCCGGGCATGGCACACAGGGCAAGGCACACAGAGGCATGGCACACCGGGCATGGCACACAGGGCAAGGCATACAGGGCATGGCACACAGGGCATGGCACACAGGGCAAGGCACACCGGGCATGGCACACAGGGCACGGCACACAGGGCAAGGCACACAGGGCAAGGCACACCGGGCATGGCACACAGGGCATGGTTCCCCGGGCGCCTATTAGTTTCGTCAACGTCAATGGTGTTGCAGTACTCAACGCACAGACACATTTATTGGTTCGTAATTCTTAGCCAATATCATTACACTGTGAAATGTGTGCTTGTAGTTAAAATCTATGAAAAACAGGTCTCAGCACTCACCAACATACCAGGGTTATTCGGTCAACTGTTGTTATATATTTCGTGACTAATCTGCACTGCTGTACAAAATATATTTCGCAACTAACAGTTAGTAACTGTTACTGCCAACATTATTTTGTGCTGAAATTCGATAAATAAATGTGCACCAAATTTTAATATGGCGTCAAATCCGTTTTGAAGCCACGTGACTGAACACATGGTATTACACAAAACAGACCTCCTTCGTGTTCAACAACTTCCCAGAGAAGTCGAGTTGGTGTTGAAATGAACAAGTCTGCCAGGGGGTGAAGTGTAAAGGAACAGGTCTGTCAAAGGGTGAAGTGTAAAGGAACAGGTATGCCAGGGGGTGAAGTGTAAAGGAACAGGTCTGTCAGGGGGTGAAGTGTAAAGGAACAGGTCTGCCAGGGTTGAAGTGTAAAGGAACAGGTCTGTCAGGGGGTGAAGTGTAAAGGAATAGGTCTGCCAGGGGGTGAAGTGTAAAGGAACAGGTCTGTCAGGGGGTGAAGTGTAAAGGAACAGGTCTGTCAGGGGGTGAAGTGTAAAGCACTTTGAGCGGTCCTAAGGATTGCGTACGGATCTGTATATGTGAGAATTTAAATATACCTTTTATCGTGGGTCAGTCAAATGAGAAGCAACAGATAATTTTCGGACATTTCTCAGGTTGTCAACAACTACACGTCCATAGGAATCGTTATGATTTCCTTCATTTTTATTTGCATTTAGTTTGACGTTACATAATGTGATCTTAAAATTATTACTTGAGAAGAATGCCAATGTTCGGCTTATAATAATAATTATTATTATTATTGTTATAATTATAATAACAATCGGTTTTTTCTTCTTAAAAAAACTTCACTGGTAAGTCAGGTAAGACCGACTAGGTGGTTGCACGGACAACTTACCATGTGCCCATATTGTGGTAGCAGGGAATCTTGATGGGGATTCCCATGAAATACTTGCTGACGCTAACGTCCACGTTGATGCGTTTCGGCAGCGGCTCCGTGATGTTGATTGTCGCCGACAGCTTCAGTTTACCCGGACTTCGGATCGGCAACGGACGAGCGTCGATCTCCACGATCTGAATCGGTCGGTCCGGATTCGATCCTAAACAGGCAAACCGGAAGATGGTGAAGTGCTAATTATCATCGGACATAGCTTCAAACTGGACGCATGTTGAACTCGCTTACATATCAGATGGTAAATACTAGCGAAGAAAATGTGTACTGTACGATCATTGTACGATCATTTACAACAATAATTCTGCTATTGCATTGTTCTCGTGTAAATAACGCCTTTGTTATTTCTGTTGTTTCCACCGCCGCGCCAGCTGTGTTTAACCAGGAAGAAATTTATTACCCGCCTGGCACTAATGTCGTCCCGTTCTCGACACGGTGTGAACTACCTTCAGGTGTTGCGATGATTACGGACACAATGTACGAATAACCATCAGGTGCGACGTCGAATCTAACCACAGTGTGAATAGCTATCAGGTGCGACGTCGAATCTAACCACTGTGTGAATAACTATCAGGTGCTATGCCGATTCTCGATAATGTATAAATAACTACGCAGGTGTCTTTTATTTCATTATTGTTCAGCCGCGCGTGTCTAATGCCCATGCGTGCGCATTCCGCAATCCACCTGGCCTTTGTTTATACGCGGGCGTGATCTCGTCACTGACCTTTCCGTTTTGTGAAAAGGTCGACGGGTGTGGAAAATCAATCAGTGTTAGTGAGACAAATAACTTTTGCCTGAGCAGAAATGTTGATCGAAGTTACATATATGAATAAGAACAGCTTTTGTTTCTCTTAAATAAGTTCTTATATCATTCTTTATCCAGTCCCTGGGACGGCTCAAAGCGGTTAAGTTACACTTCACCCCCTGGCAGACCTGTTCCTTTACACTTCACCCCCTGGCAGACCTGTTCCTTTACACTTCACCCCTGGCAGACCTGTTCATTCCAACGCCATCTCGACTTCTCTGGGAAGCATATGCTGACATTTTGGCGTTATTCCGCACAATTTAATATGAAAATGTGTAAACAAATTCTAAGCCTCGCTGTCGTTGTGTAGTTGCATTCATGTCAATAACCATAGGAAATATAAAGCATTGATGGTGTTTTAACACTGTTAGCTTAAAGTGAGACAGAAGTCGTGGTTTGGGGGCAATGAATCTAAAAGAATTAATAAAAAAAATAGCCATTTTCACCTACAATCAACCATTTCACGTTAGTGGTTATTTTTATCAGAATATGTTGTCAAAGTGGGATGCTCTAGTAGTAGTTATAATGCTGATCTGTTCAGATAATCCGGTGATATAATCGGGCAAACTATCATATTATTTTTGACCGGATTCAGGCGAAAGGCAAAAGTTGTCCGGCTCTATATATTATGACATACGGCTAGTCACACTTTCGCAAGTTACCCGATCTAACGATCAAATAAATTATTTCGATGATTTTTAGCAACAGTACGCAGCGCTTTATTAATCCAACTGCGCATATTCTTTAAACTATTCACGTATCTGAAGATCAACGAAACTGATTGACGACGGGATCAATACATTGTGGCGGTAGTTTGAAGAGATGGCGTCGTTACATATGTTTGCATATTATTAACACCTTGCTTTCCCCTGGCGAATCAAGAAGCTTCATATACCGGACATGATACGGATCATTTATATTTAAAATGGAACATTTGTCAGTTTGGAAAGGTAATACACTGTGCTGTGCCACTAAACACTGTCACACGCGACTGCCGTAACAGAACACGCCTACTATAACGTGCCATAACAGAACGCGTCGTTACAGAACTCGCCTAACATAACGCGCCATAACAGAACACGCATAACATAATGCGCCGTAACAGAACACACCAATAACTTAACGCCCCGTAACATGACACTCAACCTATCACGTGCCGGGAGAGTTTGAGCGTGCCATTGTTTGAAATCACTTCACCATTGTTGATTTCTTTCTACATTCGGAAGTAGACTCCCTGTAGCATTAGTGAAACATACATGCAGAGGGTGGGGCATGTAGACAGCCAGACAGACTGACAGGCAGACAGATAGGCTGACATATCGACCACTGTGCGCGATGTCTTCGTTTTCGCAATCTGTTCGCTCTTATCAGACGTCTTTTAGCGAGTTTGGACAGCGAGCGCATCCGTGGTCGGCTCCAGTTCGGACCACACGCAGACCGGCCGCCGAACGCAGGCATTCTACGGCTCCAGGAATAGCGGGACACGCCGGGTCGGATCTCGATACCTGGATACCGCGAAGTCGCGCTGAATCCCAGCACGTGGCATATTTACCTTAGTGCAGTCAACACGAGACCCCCCATGGCGTCGACGAACTGGGCGGGCGGGTGACGTAACGCGCCACCCACGAATCGAAGAGCTACAATTTCAGTGCTATTTACGGACTACATGTGTGCATGCATGCACGCGCGTGCACGTGCCGCGCTACTTTGTTCGGCATGTTTCCGCTAAGGGGATGTACCTGTGGGCGGGGAAGACCCCACAGAGGGCGGTGGTTGGTACCCACCTGTCCGGGAAGCGTTTCCGGATCAAGCGGGAAAGTGTTCGGGGCAATATTGCTCGGATTGCGCAAAGCTTTTCATCTAAGCCAATAAACGTTGCTCAAGAACCGCTACACTTTGCCACTGGCAGATCTATTCATTATGACGCCATTTGAACTTGGAAGCATCCAACCCCGCTGCAATTACTTACTTACTTCAATCGTATAACGGCATCGCCGTCTACCGCCACGTTCTTACATAGAATGAACTCTTGCAAAAGGGACTGCACTAGATTGCCTATGGCCGTAAGAGAATTCGCACTTTGTCCTTCTCATCGTATATTTCACTATATTTATTATCGTTCTGTTTTCTTGACCCGCAAAATACTGTAGTTTACACAATTTAACACAGGTGCTTGGGTCATTATTATTCGGGGTTTTCTATTATTTATTATACATCTGTATAGGGCTAATATACATCTGTATAGGGCTAATATACATCTGTATAGGGCTAATGTCTTTATAGAGACCGGGTAATTGTGATAATTCCCGAGGAATCAGCAGCGCATAACATACGTGGGCGACACCAGCGGAATGTTGGGATCGCCAGTCTGTATCGTTTTGTTTGTGTTGTTATTATTTAAAACATTATTAATTAAATATATTTTTATTGTAATATATATGTTATATATATATATATATATATATATATATATATATATATATATATATATATATATATATATATATATATGTATGTATATATATATATATGTATATATATATATGTGTGTGTGTATATATATATATATATATATATATGTATATATGTATGTATATATATATATGTATGTATATATATGTATATATATATGTATATATATATATATATATATATATATATATATATATATATATATATATATATATATATATATATATATATGCTGTTTTGTTGTTACGTTAAAAAGAAACGGCGATAACATTAATTAGTGATTGAGTGTATTCCAAATAGACAAAATATTTCATTTGGCCTTCAATGAGTTAATATAACAAGCGTTTAAAATGACAACGATATTATATACTTATATACAGTTTGAGAATGATATTACAATAAAATGAAACAGTAAATCAAGAAGTATACACTGTATTTCAATAATTATGTTTACTAGCAAAATTCCTATCCTCCGGACAAGATAACTTGGCCGTCACGATAACAACATTTAAAACATATCACAGAAAGGTCCATCTGTGCCTTGTACGTGATGCTGTCAGACAGTATCTCTAGACGTGATACTGGCTGCTGTGGAGCTACGTCTAACGACGACGCGTTGCCGTTCGAACGAAAGACGCAGGTCGCTGCCAACAATTGTAGTGATTGTTCGCGCCTTGTTGCAGTGGTTATTGCAGTTTCTAAAAAAAAATTATACTGGGACGACCCGACCGTGGGGTCGGTTACGAACCCCTGAAAGTTTGTCGCTCGGGATGCAAAGCATCTACGGGGAATAACATAAGAATCATACGTACGTACGTATCTACGTACGTACATACGTATCTACGTCCGTCCGTCCGTACGTACGTACGTATACGCACGCACGCACGATCGCACGCACGATCGCACGCACGATCGCATGCACGAACGCACGCTCACACGAACGCACGCACGCACACGCGCGCGCGCACACAAACACACACAATGACATACATATTCTGTCATTATAAAAAAATACCTCGACCCTTTATTTATATTTCATTCCAATAAATCTAGACACGACGAAGACTATGGTTACGTTCTTATATCGCAGGTTGGTGCAACACGCGGCGAATTACGTAGTCTCCTTATCTCGATTTACGTAAATTATTGAGTCGCAGCTACATTATCTTGTTATATGGGAATGACGTACATAAACACTAATGATGTGATATAACTCGTGTGTGTACAATAAACATTTCACAGATATCATATATGGTGGACGTTTGTGTTGTTGGATGTCGTCCTTCAATATAAGTAGTTAGTTACTCCCAGTTTCCTGTGAGCTTTAGAAAGAAGTATAGGGCGCGCATGCCCGGTCTCCACAAGTCACCCTACAAGAGTGCACGAGCAGAGGGGTGTTACGCGTGTGTGGTGAGGTAGATACTGGCGACAGATTCGTATCCGCGTCATCGTATTGTTCTAGTATGATTTTACCGTTATATGTTCACGAATATCGAACTTGCCTTTCAATAAATTAGCAAACATCGTTAACACCCTTACAACAAATTACGTTTTCCGACGCATACAATGCAAACATGATATTCGTCCCGAAACATTACAATTACATATATAACAGTCAAAGAATATTTGCTTACTGTGGTTCATTAAAACACATTTGGGCTGTCAGTGTGTTAGTATAGATATATAGTTTATATTATGTAAACTTGCCTTTCAATAAATTAGCGAACATCGTTAACACCCTTACAACAAATTACGTTTACCAACGCATACAATGTAAACATGATATTCGTCCCGAAACATTACAATTAAATATATAGCACTCAAAGAATAGTTGCTTAATGTGGTTCATTAAAACACATTTGGGCTGTCAGTGTGTTAGAATAGATATATAGTTTATATTATGTAAACAAAATTTAAAGAAAAACAATCGGACTGCGCACCTTTAATGCGTCTCGATTGAACGAACGACTTTCTACATTCGTGGTTTGCACGAGTCGCAGCAGTGACGATTCTGCGTTCGTTGATGTTGACAGGTAAACGATAGAGACGACCAGCTCTATGACAGGTTACATGTCGACTTCATGTGTGGCATCTTTTTTAGCCTCACCGGCATTGACAGCTCGTAGAAGGAGTCTACGGTTGAGTGTTTCGTGCAAAAGAGTTGGGGCAGTAAAAAGCGACAGTGTCAGCGAGTGGGCCACATATGATACGTTCTTTCATAAAAAGAAGTACTTGGAATTTAGCATTTGATCGTTTTGTTATAAAGGCGCTGTGGTGACGGTCCTCACGTTTCTAGCCGATGATGTTATCTACATTTGTATATCTATCTTTATCTGTAGCAATTGTAACATTAACGCTAGTGTTTTCAATAATGGCCATGTGTCCAGCGTTTTGTGCCCGAAAGCAATATCGTGTACCGTTTTAAGTGTTCCGCTTTGATCTCGGAATTATCGATTATTGTAGAGATAGCGGTACATTATTTATTGTTCCGTCGTGACGTATGGATTCAACTGGAGGAATGTGAAAGAGACTAGGCTATTCTGAGGTGTAAACACTGTGCATACGAGGAAAACATTAAGATCAGCAACTTCTTTATCGATTTCTTGTGATTTAGCGATTGTGCAAGAATCCAACGACAAGAGCTGAAGGCTGAATGAACTTCTCTTCACCGGACTCGTTATCCGTCATAGACCCTGGTCTGGGTCTTTGTCAGTTATATACCCCGGGTTATGTTACTAGCCATTACACGGGCCTTTGTCCGTCCACAGATCCAGATATACGTAGGGTACGGGTTTAATGGCTGTCCGTTACGTACTTCTACCCGAACATATGACGTTGTCCGTGATGTACTTCTACCCCCAATATATGACGTTGTCCGTTACGTACTTCAACCTCAATATATGACGCTGTCCGTTCGGTACTTCTATCCCAATCTATATCGCTGTCCGCTAAGTACTTCTACCCCAATCTATGACGCTGTCCGTTACGTACTTCTACCCCAATCTATGACGCTGTCCGTTGCGTATTTCTACCCCCATATATGACGGTGTTCGTTACATACTTCCACCCCAATCTATGACGTTGTCCGTTACGTACTTCTACCCCAATCTATGACGTTGTCCGTTACGTACTTCTACCCCAATCTATGACGCTGTCAGTTACGTACTTCTACCCCCATATACGACGATGTTCGTTACATACTTCCACCCCAATCTATGACGTTGTCCGTTACGTTCTTCTACCCCAATCTATGATGTTTTCAGTTACGTACTTCTACCCCAATCTATGACGCTGTCCGTTACGTACTTCTACCTCAATCTATGTCGCTGTCGGCTACGTACTTTCACCCCAATCTATGACGCTGTCCGTCGCTCCTGTGAGGCTGCAACTCTTAGACAGTGCACGTGCAAACTTTTGGGAAAGACGTTCGCATTACGGTTTTATTTCTATTAATCTTGCCTTTTGAAAAAGACTTTGAACAGATTTCTCAACGCACTTGAACGCAACATAGCTGTTTCTATTACGTATTTCTACAATGGACACATTAACAAAAAGGGCACGTTGCAATAACTGATATGCACATTTCCATAAAAAAAAACGTTTCAATCACGGACTATGATCGGCAAGTTTCCATGACGGACACATTTTTTTATAATGCATATAAAGTCTCCGTAACGGACATGTTTATATAATGTGCACGCTTCCACAACGGACACGTTGTTTTACCGGACATGTGTCAATAACTGCATACACACGTCCATATAATAATGGACACGTTTCTATGATGGAAAGTTTCCATAACGGGCGTGCTTAAATACTGACATGCACGTTTTCATGATTGTTTGGTGACGGTCACGTGGTCAACTGCATTCCGTCCGCCGCGCAGCATTTGGCGCGGCAGGGCATAAGTTTATTCGCTCAAATTGAAATAACCTGGTATTGCACCGATGTACCGCACGCCTGTCTTCGTGGTTTTGAAAAGGTAGTTCGAGCATACCCAGTCTGCCGGGGATTTTTGGGATGATTTCTGATATTTTTTACAACTAACTAAAAACAAATTCTTTCAAAAAGGAGGTTTCGATCAAACCCACCGAACCCCTCCCCCGATGACTGGCATGTGCCGTGAGAACTGCTCACACAGTGTGCAAGTGTGGTTGGACACCAACAACAAATTCCAAGAAGATGTCAAGATGCGAAGTTCGCGCGTCAAAAAAGTTCGGGAGACCGGCGCATGACTGGTACGGCGTGTAGGAGAACCGCTTGAAGTTGTACATTGATAGCACAGGAGACAAAATGATATATACCAACTGAGACACCCGCATTACAAGCATATGACCAATTTTAAACTTTAATAATCCCAACATCCTCGTTTCCCAAACTGGTTATTATCACATTAAAATTACGTTTGACGAGATAATATTTATTTATTAAATTTTGGAGTCGGGATATATTACTTAATGATCATCAGTGAAATATGATGGGGACATCTTTTGAAAGATCGAAAACGAACCATATATAATATATATAACCAATATACGAAGATACGCCCTTTATTTGGCGTTATTATTTCATAATTATTGAAGTGCGACCTTTTCGCACGTTTATACCCGTGCTTTTAATAAAGCAGATATAACGGGTATTTAGATAATTGCGTCGAGGCTTCTGAATTTGTTCAACGTTACTTCATGTAAAAGTATTTTTAAAGAGCAGGAGTATAATTAGTAGATTCACAGATGTGCCATCACCCCATAAAAACAAATCCAATGCACTTTTGTTGGTGTTTTGCGACGTTTTGATGCGCCCCTACCTATGAAATTAATCAATGACTTATTTGTTTTTGTTCTAACGGGTAATTTAATTGAACTGATTGTCACGTTCCACACCACACGCCAATGATTTCCTGAATGTGACTTCGGAATGGGTAACAACTAATAATTAATATAATATCGTAGTTATGAATGACGATTATGAATGTGACTTCTGAATGGGTAACGACTAAAGTATAGACATGACGAAGGCAACATTCAAGAAAAGCCACGTACCACAGTCCTGGTATTTAAGGAAATTCGCCGTCTTTTTTCGGCGTCCGTCAGCGATGACGCTCAACTCCGTGAACACGAATAAAACGATGGTGACCAGGAGGTTCATGACGGCACTCTCTGTCACGGACTGTCACGGGCACGGTCGTACGATTTATAACACCGTCACCTTCGCCAGCGGCCACAATCTGTGCGATATTTCATCGACTGGGCGCAGATATGTGACGAAATCATTTCGGTCCTACGTTTTAGGAAAAGAAAATACTCCGATATGAATTCGTGGGCGTTCGCTTTGAGTCCGGGCTTTCAGCAATGCGCGGGTGAGAAGTCGACGCGATCAGATTCTCCCGTGCCGTGGACGCTACCCCGGGCGCATGTTTACTACAACGATACCTATAGTTGGTCGTGGACCACCCACGTCGTACGTTCTCGGCGTAGTCGCGTGACCGGGCAAAAGCTGCGCCGGACAAGTTCGGACTCTCCCTCTGGCCTGATCGTCTCCGGCTGATGTCACGTACGTCCTACCGGCTGGGGTTGGTCGTTTGTCCCGCGGAATTCGACGAAATGCGTTAAGACGAGCCGGGGAACGTCGTGTACCGGCGACAATAGTCTCCGATCGACAAGACAGATACCGTCGGCGAACACGACGACGGAGCAGCCGGTTGTAAATCCGCTCGCACGGTCTGGAGTTCGACACGATTTGAAACGGCGCTACGATGTTCACGGTCGATGGATCCGCGACATCAGTGAGATTCGGACCGGCCGTAGCGCTCAGGAGCGGGGCCGCTCAGTGGTAGGGGCGGCCGCCGCGGTGGGCCTGCTGACGGCGTGCGCGTGTGTGGTCGCGAGGCGGTGGACCACCCACGTCGCACAGCTCGGCCCACCGCTGTAGCGCGCCGCCATCACTCACGGCTGAGCGGCCGAGAGCACGGGTTAATGAGAAGAACAATTAGTGGTCTTTACCGGCCGCCTCAGGCGGGTGTTGACCCGTACGTCGGAGAGGGAAGCGTTGATGTAGCGTAGCGCCACGTTGTAGGGGATAGGTCACTATTTACGTTCCGCCTTCGTGGAGTAAGAATGAAGTGCCAGTGGTGTTGACGATGTAGTCGTTATTGCGAGTAGTAGTTGGAGGACTGTGACTACTACTATTGCGAGTAGTAGCTGGAGGCCTGTGACTACTACTATTGCGAGTAGTAATTGGAGGCCTGTGACTACTACTATTGCGAGTAGTATTTGGAGGCCTGTGACTACTACTATTGCGAGTAGTAGTTGGAGGCCTGTGACTACTACTATTGCGAGTAGTAGTTGGAGGCCTGTGACTACTACTATTGCGAGTAGTAGTTGGAGGCCTGTGACTACTACTATTGCGAGAAGTAGTTGGAGGACTGTGACTACTACTATTGCGAGTAGTAGTTGGAGGCCTGTGACTACTACTATTGCAAGTAGTAGTTGGAGGCCTGTGACTACTACTATTGCGGATTACTGTGAAGTACGTTTTGAACTGGTAAATCGACACGTTTGAAGAGAACGTGCTCAACTCTCTTAGGTTCCAGTGGTTACCAGGCAACATTTATAGGGCGGAGTGGCGTAGCGGTTAGAACGCCGGACTCTCAATTGAGAGAACCCGGGTACGAACCCTCTTGCAGCAGTTTCAAACTTTCGCAATTTTTTCACCCCACGTTGCCAAAGTCCAATCGGCTGTATAAATGAGTGCCTGGAGCCTATAGACAGTTGTGCAGTAATTGCAGCGTGGCTGAATGCTTCCCAGAGAAGTCGAGTTGGCGTTGGAGTGAACAGGTCTGCCAGAGGTGAAGCGTAAGGCCCATTGAGCCAAGGACTGGATACCGCGCTATATAAGAACGTACCTTTACTTTTGCTTTTACATACTGTTGTATAGTTTATATAGGAAAACCGCTTAACAGTTTCCTACATATTAATGAAACCAAATCCACATCCCAACAGCGGCCAATTTTTATTTCTCGATATTGTTTGCTTTATTTGCGAACGCTCCTCCCTAAGATAATTGTTGCAATCGTTCCCCGTAAGGCCAAATTATGGAATTTTCCCTGCCATTTTCCGATTTACACAATTTAATGAAAATGTCAAACGCCAACGTGGTTGTTCGTGTCCCTATCACGAATCAAGCACACCGGAAGACGAGATTGAGTACTCAGCTAACAGCTGACCGCAGGTGGGAGATAATAAAAAGTAGATCTCCCTCCGTGAATGTAATAATCCCCTTATCCTGACGCTAGATTTAATCCTATCAAATCCCTGCGCGCCACAAGAGCGCTACCCGCTCGCGCGGTGTGATCTACCATCTACAGGCTTCCGCTGACAGCGGGGGACGTACGGCAGTTGAAAACAAGATCTTCGTTCGGCCTTGATTCACACCGCTGACGCTTCCTGACGATGTGACTTATTGATCAGCGCTGTGAACACACCAGGAATAATGCATGTTTTGCATAATAATGACTCAGACATCGTAGTTGTTTCCATTGAAGAGTTTACAGTTCGAAGCCGACAAGTGTAGAATTGTGTTTGAACGAAGAAGCCACAGGAGCCATATGTAGAATAATTCTCCAGAAAGATAATGACCTAGCGTGGCATTTCTTTATAGTTAAATGGCTAATTTAATCATTCAAATGTTTTGCTTTGAACCAGGCAATCAGGTAAACCGACTGTGCAATCGCATCTGCCTGGTTCTCAGACGATACGGTGTCCTAAGGTTTTTTTTTTACAAAAAAACGATATATTTACCACTCTCTCAAACCAGGTATACTCATCGATACAGCTGAGTGAATTGAGGCAACTTCGAAACGGCAGCAATTGGTTATCACCTCCAACCCTCAATACCGAGGGTAGGACGTGTCTGTAGTCTCCTACATCATTCACGGCTGCTTTCAAAGCCGCTTTCTGTTTCTAACGCGGATAAATCGGTTCCGTAGACACGGGACATTCGAAGCTCTAAAAACATTTCAAAACAATTCACGCTCTCGGATTCCTTGGAGGAGACACACCCATCGCACGCATGCAACGGATGTCCCTTGGACCTCTTCTGAGTCGACCCGGTATTGTACCTGCCAACGATTGAACGTAGGCCCACGGGCAATAGGTAGAGTTGACACAGTAAGACTCTTAGTTTACATTAATACTGTAAAATGATACAATTCGGCTGCCCTAGACGTCCGTCTAGCGGAACCTGCTGTTTGTTTGCTGAAGGCGGCGAAGTCGAACGCTACCTTGCAATCTCAACAACAATCGCTCGTTGGGCGGTGCCTTTTAATGCTGCAAACGTGCTGAGAGCGCCACTTCTTGTGTGTGCCTTGATACGCATTGATTAGCTTTATTATACACATTAAAAAAACGTTCTGAAATGCAACGATATATTTTGTGATATAACAAGGTACTCGATGTTTCAGCTAGCGTGGTTTTCAGCTATACACAATCTTTAATATACGCATTTTATTATTTATATAGGGATATATCGATCAAACACATTGGTGCATGCCTCTGCATCTGATCTATTTCATATCCAATCAGATAAACAGATCCAGGGGAAACACACGCAAATAAATGACCGGCCTAACAGTAGCCAATCGCAATACGTCTAATATCTCAAACTCAATAATGAATACTCGTTGACGACATTTTCCAAAAGAAAATGTTGCCCAATTGAATAAAACACATAGTCACATGGACAGGGAATACTTATAGCTGTCTAACCAATATTTTTCTGTAAATTATTTCACCAAATTAAACAAACGAGCATGCTGGTTACTATGAATTACGCTTCACAATAAAACGAAATTGTCAGCGTGACAGTTGCAACTGCGATTTCATAGGCAAACTACAAATTACGAACGCAGCACATTCCCGTCCTCGGGGTTTTGAAAAGGGGGTTTCGACCGTACACAATCAGCCGGGGATTTCTGGGATGATTTCAGAAAAAAATACGGTTAAAAAAAATTCTCCGCCCCGAACACCCCCCCCCCCCGCCAATATGGACATACAGCTCATTAATGAGCGAAACGATCTGGACCACTGGACCACTAGTGAGCCATTGGGAGACATAACACCCCGAGCACTGGTCGTGTTTCGACAACGTGGACAGGTGTTTGAATTACCGCTTGGCGCGTGTTACGTGTTAGAGACACGCGCCTGTCGGACGTCAGACGGCACATCCTGTACGGACGGAACGACAGAGCCCGCATGGGTTAAACCACCCTGGGGGACATCCGTCGAGTCGGGCCAGCCTTGTGCGCTGTGCCACCGACCACATGATGGAACTTTCACATAAAGTTAGAGTGTTTTTGCTGCAATCTCCATAATGCGGCAAGATGTTCGTAAAACACTGATGACAAATCACAGTAATCAATGGCATATCATGATCACGCGAAGCAACAGATACTTGAAATAATAGGCAAAATATACCAATGTTAAAATATGCAGCAAACTAGATTTATAAGAGACGCCATTTAGAAAAATAACTTTTAATTAGTTTTATGATACTTTAATAAAAACATGTTTAATTTTAAGACATCGTAAACATGCGAGTGGTTGTGATGAAAGTTGTTGCGTGATTTCGGTAAATGTACGTATTTGACAAACCACTGGTATAGTAAACATAAATCTTGATATCTTCATACAATTTCAGATAATGGATAAAGTAGACTTGGTGTGGAGCAGGTGTGTAGACATCGAGCATCTCAACAACCGGGCACACAGTCGAGGTGCGGTTAGAAATGCAGTGCAATTAGCAAATAGTTTACACACGACTCAGGATGCTGCTATAAATATGATCACGTTACACGTGATTGGGCACATATAAACACAAAACACAAAAAATAAATGTTATATCGAGCCATTATTGATGGTCAACATGTAAGCGACTGGTGTGGGTGTAAAGGACATAAATATCAAAATGTATTGCGTTATGTGGCAACAGATGGAAGGTTACACGGTCATTGTCTAGGTAGATGAAACGAATGGGTTCATTAGGCAGATCGAGGAAGGGTGTAATTATGAAGAAATGAAGAGAAAGGAAGACGATCGGGCAGAAGGGAGGAATATTAAGGACCCAACGACCTGCCACGTGATAGATGAAGATGCGGTTGCGTGGAGAATGCCACCTTCGTAGGTGCACTGGTAGTAGAACTGTTCGCATGAGGAGGCTTCGAACCGATCAAATTGCACTACATTTTATCTGCTGGCAGACTTGTTCATTTTGATACCAATTACACTTCTCTGCAACGCATTCGCCTGTGCTGCACCTACAGCGTGAAAGCTACTCAATCACGCGATTCAGTGTCTAGTGCCAAGTATTTGTCAATACTAATGAGTGAACTGAGACTCCTGTCATTACAGCTCACACGCCTGCACTAGTCACATACATAGGGTAAATACACCTTTGTCGAGCTTCGTGGGTTAGAGATAGATACCACCACTGTGGAGGTTACAGGTTATATATTTACCCCCTGTATTGGTTTGTTAGAGATAGATACCATCATCGTGGTGGTTACATGTTATATATTTACCCCCTGTATTGGTGGGTTAGTGATAGATACCACCACTGTGGAGGTTACAGTTTGTATATTTACGCCCTGTATTGGTGGGTTAGAGATAGATACCACCATCGTGGTGGTTACAGGTTATATATTTATCCCCTGAATTGGTGGGTTAGTGATAGATACCACCACTGTGGAGGTTACAGTTTATATATTTACGCCCTGTATTGGTGGGTTAGAGATAGATACCACCATCGTGGTGGTTACAGGTTATATATTTACCCCCTGAATTGGTGGGTTAGTGATAGATACCACCACTGTGGAGGTTACAGTTTATATATTTACGCCCTGTATTGGTGGGTTAGAGATAGATACCACCATCGTGGTGGTTACAGGTTATATATTTACCCCCTGAATTGGTGGGTTAGTGATAGATACCACCACTATGGAGGTTACAGTTTATATATTTACCCCCTGTATTGGTTTGTTAGAGATAGATAACACCACTGTGGAGGTTACAGGTTATATATTTACCCCCTGTATTGGTGGGTTAGAGATAGATACCACAACTGTGGAGGTTACCGGTTATATATTTACCCCCTGTATTGGTGGGTTAGTGATAGATACCACCACTGTGGAGGTTACAAGTTATATATTTACCCCTTGTATTGGTTGGTTAGAGATAGATACCACCACTGTGGAGGTTACATGTTATATATTTACCCCCTGTATTGGTTGGTTAGAGATACATACCACCACTGTGGAGGTTACAGGTTATATATTTACCCCCTGTATTGGTGGGTTAGAGATAGATACCACCACTGTGGAGGTTACAGGTCATATATTTACCCCCTGTATTGGTGGGTTAGAGATAGATACCACCACTGTGGAGGTTACAGGTTATATATTTACCCCCTGTATTGGTGGGTTAGAGATAGATACCACCACTGTGGAGGTTACAAGTTATATATTT
This sequence comes from Lamellibrachia satsuma, assembly GCA_033239005.1. Classification (NCBI taxonomy): domain Eukaryota; kingdom Metazoa; phylum Annelida; class Polychaeta; order Sabellida; family Siboglinidae; genus Lamellibrachia; species Lamellibrachia satsuma. The sequence continues at coordinate 9,338,718 of BSQZ01000010.1, forward strand.
ACCCCCTGTATTGGTGGGTTAGAGATAGATACCACAACTGTGGAGGTTACAGGTTATATATTTACTCCCTGTATTGGTGGGTTAGTGATAGAGACCACCACTGTGGAGGTTACAGGTTATATATTTACCCCCTGAATTGGTGGGTTAGTGATAGATACCACCACTATGGAGGTTACAGTTTATATATTTACCCCCTGTATTGGTTTGTTAGAGATAGATAACACCACTGTGGAGGTTACAGGTTATATATTTACCCCCTGTATTGGTGGGTTAGAGATAGATACCACAACTGTGGAGGTTACCGGTTATATATTTACCCCTGTATTGGTGGGTTAGTGATAGATACCACCACTGTGGAGGTTACAAGTTATATATTTACCCCTTGTATTGGTTGGTTAGAGATAGATACCACCACTGTGGAGGTTACATGTTATATATTTACCCCCTGTATTGGTTGGTTAGAGATAGATACCACCACTGTGGAGGTTACAGGTTATATATTTACCCCCTGTATTGGTGGGTTAGAGATAGATACCACCACTGTGGAGGTTACAGGTTATATATTTACCCCCTGTATTGGTGGGTTAGAGATAGATACCACCACTGTGGAGGTTACAGGTTATATATTTACCCCCTGTATTGGTGGGTTAGAGATAGATACCACCACTGTGGAGGTTACAAGTTATATATTTACCCCCTGTATTGGTGGGTTAGAGATAGATACCACAACTGTGGAGGTTACAGGTTATATATTTACTCCCTGTATTGGTGGGTTAGTGATAGAGACCACCACTGTGGAGGTTACAGGTTATATATTTACGCCCTGTATTGGTGGGTTAGAGATAGATACCACAACTGTGGAGGTTATAGGTTATATATTTACTCCCTGTATTTGGTGGGTTAGAGATAGATACCACCACTGTTGTGGCTACAGGTTATATATTTACCCCCTGTATTTGGTGGGTTAGAGATAGATATCACCACTGTGGAGGTTATAGGTTATATATTTACCCCCTGTATTGGTGGGTTAGAGATAGATACCACAACTGTGGAGGTTACTGGTTATATATTTACCCCCTGTATTGGTGGGTTAGAGATAGATACCACCACTGTGGAGGTTACAGGTTATATATTTACCCCCTGTATTGGTGGGTTAGAGATAGATACCACCACTGTGGAGGTTACAAGTTATATATTTACCCCCTGTATTGGTGGGTTAGAGATAGATACCACCACTGTGGATGTTACATGTTATATATTTACCCCCTGTATTGGTTGGTTAGAGATAGATATCACCACTGTTGTGGTTACATGTTATATATTTACTCCCTGTATTTGGTGGGTTAGAGATAGATACCACCACTGTTGTGGTTACATGTTATATATTAACCCCCTGTATTGGTTGGTTAGAGATACATACCACCACTGTTGTGGTTACAGGTTATATATTTACCCCCTGTATTTGGTGGGTTAGAGATAGATACCACCACTGTTGTGGTTACAGGTTATATATTTACCCCCTGTATTTGGTGGGTTAGAGATAGAGACCACCACTGTGGTGGTTATAGTTTATATATGTACCACCTGTATTTGGTGGGTTAGAGATAGATATCACCACTGTTGTGGTTACAGGTTATATATTTACTCCCTGTATTTGGTGGGTTAGAGATAGATACCACCTCTGTGGTAGCTACAGGTTATATATTTACCCCCTGTATTTGGTGGGTTAGAGATAGATACCACCACTGTTGTGGTTACAGGTTATATATTTACCCCCTGTATTTGGTGGGTTAGAGATAGATACCACCACTGTTGTGGCTACAGGTTATATATTTACCCCCTGTATTTGGTGGGTTAGATATAGAGATCACCACTGTTGTGGTTACAGGTTATATATTTACTCCCTGTATTTGGTGGGTTAGAGATAGAGACCACCACTGTGGAGGTTACAGGTTATATATTTACCCCTTGTATTTGGTGGGTTAGAGATAGAGACCACCACTGTGGAGGTTACAGGTCATATATTTACTCCCTGTATTTGGTGGGTTAGAGATAGATACCACCACTGTGGAGGTTACAGGTTATATATTTACCCCCTGTATTGGTGGGTTAGAGATAGAGACCACCACTGTGGAGGTTACAGGTAATATATTTACCCCCTGTATTGGTGGGTTAGAGATAGATACCACCACTATGGAGGTTACAGGTCATATATTTACTCCCTGTATTGGTGTGTTGGAGATAGGTACCACCACTGTGGAGGTTACAGGTTATATATTTACCCCCTGTATTGGTGGGTTAGAGATTGATACCACCACTGTGGTGGTTACAGTTTATGTATTTACCCCCTGTGTTGGTGGGTTAGAGATAGAGACCACCACTGTGGAGGTTACAGGTTATATATTTACCCACTGCATTTGGTGGGTTAGAGATAGATACCACCTCTGTGGTGGTTACAGTTTATATATTTACCCTCTATATTTGGTGGGTTAGAGATAGAGACCACCACTGTGGTGGCTACAGGTTATATATTTACCCCCTGTATTTGGTGGGTTATAGATAGATACCACCACTGTTGTGGTTACAGGTTATATATTTACCCCCTGTATTTGGTGGGTTAGATATAGAGATCACCACTGTGGAGGTTACAGGTTATATATTTACTCCCTGTATTGGTGGGTTAGAGATAGATACCACCACTGTGGTGGTTACAGGTTATATATTTACCCCCTGTATTTGGTGGGTTAGAGATAGATACCACCACTGTTGTGGTTACAGGTTATATATTTACCCCCTGTATTTGGTGGGTTAGATATAGAGATCACCACTGTGGAGGTTACAGGTTATATATTTACTCCCTGTATTGGTGGGTTAGAGATAGATACCACCACTGTGGAGGTTACAGGTTATATATTTACTCCCTGTATTGGTGGGTTAGAGATAGATACCACCACTGTGGAGGTTACAGGTTATATATTTACCCCCTGTATTTGGTGGGTTAGAGATAGATACCACCACTGTGGAGGTTACAGGTTATATATTTACCCCCTGTATTTGGTGGGTTAGAGATAGATACCATCACTGTGGAGGTTACAGGTTATATATTTACTCCCTGTATTGGTGGGTTCGAGATAGAAAAAACCACTGTAGAGGCTACAGATTATATATTTACCATCTGTTTTGGGGGTTAGAGCTAAAGACAACCACTGTGAAGGTTACGGTTTATACTTTTACCCCCTGTATTGGTTGGTTCGAGTTTGAGACCACCACTTTAGTTGTTACAGGTAATACGTTTCCCCCTGTATTGGTGGTTTAGAGATAGAGACCCCCGCTATGGATGTTAAAGGTTATACGTTTACCCCCTGTATTGGTGGTTTAGAGATAAAGACCACCACTATGGATGTTAAAGGTTATACATTTACCCCCTGTATTGGTGCGTTAGAGATAGAGACCACCACTATGGAGGTTAAATGTTATACGTTTACCCCCTGTATTGGTGCGTTAGAGATAGAGACCACCACTGTGGAGGTTAAATGTTATACGTTTACCCCCTGTATTGGTGGTTTAGAGATAGAGACCACTGGTATGGATGTTAAAGGTTATACGTTTACCCCCTGTATTGGTGGTTTAGAGATAAAGACCACCACTATGGATGTTAAAGGTTATACGTTTACCCCCTGTATTGGTGCGTTAGAGATAGAGACCACCACTGTGGAGGTTAAATGTTATACGTTTACCCCCTGTATTGGTGCGTTAGAGATAGAGACCACCACTGTGGAGGTTAAATGTTATACGTTTACCCCTTGTATTGGTGGTTTAGAGATAGAGACCACTGGTATGGATGTTAAAGGTTATACGTTTACCCCCTGTATTGGTGCGTTAGAGATAGAGGCAACCACTGTGGAGGTAAAAGGTTATACATTTACCCCCCTGTATTGTTGGGGGTAGAGATAGAGGCAACCACTGTGGAGGTTAAAGGTTATACATTTACCCCCTGTATTGATGGGTTAGAGATAGAGACCACCACTGTTGTGGTTACAGGTTATGAGATTATTCGTTTACCCCCTGTATTCGATCGTTTTCACTGACACCCCGCAGGCTTTCATAATGTTTGAACCAAAAGCCACATACATCCGATTCCTTCACTTATGCATTGCAATTACTATAGGCTATTCGGCAAATTGTGTAATTTTTTCACGAAATTACTGAGATGATCGGTGGCTTGGGGTTGAACCCTTGCCTCCTGATCACAAGACCAGCATTTGAGATCAATTGACACATTTCACAAGTCTGGGAAAATTCAGCGAAATTACCAAGCAATACGACCGACCGCACATCGGCCCGGTGGTGGGAAGTTCGACGCTTGCTGAACCAAAGCAGTACATTTTCAAATTATTATTTGCTTTCCATTTTGAGCCATTTGTACAAAAGTTCTCACATTTTCGCGATGTTTGCAACATCACGATTAGAATCTTATGAAAACAGCCAATGTTACTATTCATTGAACCTGCGATCTGCAGTAGAGGTTTGGTCTGAACCCAATTGACTCCCTTCAGTTTAGCGCATGATGGATTTTCGTGTGTACGAGACGATCTTAGTGCGAATGAAATTATGCACACTATTTAATCTGCACCAAGCTGTGCAAACGCAACGTGATGTTCTAATTTAATGATGGTTAGCTCAGATCGGCGCCCACAAATTACTTGCCCCCTTCCAAGAGCCTGCCAGTTATAATAAATGCGTAATAAACCATGATATCAACACGAAATTGAAATCGTCTATTTTTGTAGGTACAATATACTGTATAGTATTTAATGACTTTGTAGATGCCAGAACGGTGGCATATTCGCTATACGTAACTTGGTTTGATGGAATGGTAATGCCATGTGACATTTTAAGCGGGTTTAAGCAGTAAAAGTAATTATAGCAGTTAGATATGTATGATTGAATCATACAAGTTACAAGGTGCAAGCGACTAAATGCGATATTCTTTTATTGTGAGACATCTAGTCATGTGAGAATAGAACAAGGTATATTTTTGTGAGACATCTAGTCATGTGAGAATAGAACAAGGTATATTTTTGTGAGACATCTAGTCATGTGAGAACAGAACAAGGTATATTTTTGTGAGACATCTAGTCATGTGAGAATAGAACAAGGTATATTTTTGGGAGACATCTAGTCATGTGAGAACAGAACAAGGTATATTTTTGTGAGACATCTAGTCATGTGAGAACAGAACAAGGTATATTCCTTCATAACTAGTTGGACGTTATTATTTTACAATCTTTATTCAGACTCAAGATCCACAAACGTGTATATATTAAACAAATTATAAAGTTCCATATAAGAAACAACAGTTAGAACAAAAAAATTATTATATTATGAAATCGCAGCATTACATTCTTCCTTATTTAAGACAGCGTCATTGTTACGATCTTTCATTATCACCATTTCACAAATCACATTTGTGTAGTAATAGTATGTAGCATTTACATTGATATTCCACATTTCTTTACATTAAATATTATGCTTATTAGCACCCATGGGCATATACAATAGTTCATGGTGTGTCACGTTATATTTGGGCATAATGTGTCTTACATTCTGGCCCATAGTGGACCTATAAGCAAATGCTAATGTATTTACTATATCATTAACAACCATCTTGTCTGACAAGGCGTGCATTATATTTTTTATATCATTATTTTATTATATATCGCCTTATATTATTATATATTGCGTTATATTTTGCATTATATTATTCGTGTGGTGGGAACGTGGCAGCTAATGTAGACTTGGGGGCATACATTCTAATAATATTGAGGGTAAGTATCAATGGATAACTGTAACGGGCGAATGTCAGTGTGTCTGCACCAGGAACGCCTACAACGCTAACTCCACTTACACAATCCAGCACCGACACAAAGAATCTACTCCGCACTTTGTTCGGGCTGTTGTCTGTTTTAGTAATTGCCAGGTGGTTTCAACCTTTTTCGTTTCTTCGTCTATTGACCTTCTCCAGTAATTCGTTGGTCTTCCGGGTTTTCTTCCCCTGGTGGATTCCACACGAAGCGTGCCGTGTGACTTTGGTTTTTTCTTTCCGGATGGCATGTCCTATCCTGCGATACGATAGGACAATCTTATATCTACTTCTACATTCCTATCGATGTAATGGTTTTTGCCATGCGTTATTTTTCTGGACATGTAAGACTGTTATCAAATATTTCATTGGGCGTATATTAATTTTTTTCAAATGCATTTATTAGATCGGTTTTTAATGTGAACTGGATTCTGGAGGAGGTGATTAAAAGTGTAATAACAATGTTTTTTCTTTATATAGACCATGTGATGTTATTGACTGAACTATCAACTGGGAACATCCGCTGATGGTGACTAACTCTATGTGTAGGCGACCAACCGTTGTGTCGCCACATCCGGCAGATGGCAACCTAGAGGGACAACCTAGAGGGACAACCTAGAAGGACAACCTAGAGGGACAACCTAGAAGAACAACCTAGAGGGACAACCTAGAAGGACAACCTAGAGGGACGACAACATAGAAGGACAACCTAGAAGGACAACATAGAGGGACAACCTAGAGGGACAACCTAGAAGGACAACCTAGAGGGACAACCTAGAGGGACAAGAGAAATATACAATCCCGTTGTTGCAGGTTCGTCGTCCACCGAACTAATCCTGTGATGGTTCGAGATATTAAAAATTGCCACCCAAAGCAACAAACTCCAGACGATAAGTTGACAAGAAAGCCAGTTGCCAATAAAGCGTCCACCAACGTTTCATGTAGGTATGATCTGTTACAAACACATTGACACTGCCGACAGTTGCACAGTCAGTAGACAATGTGTTCGCAAGAACGAGTACGTTCTCATGCCCACTATTCAGTGTTCTTATACTATTCCTACTTCATTATGTCCAGTTCTTCTACCACTCTTAAAGGTCCCTCCTCAATTATCTTAAAGTCCCTCATCATCTCTCTTAAAGGTTCCTCTTCAATGCTCTTAAAGGTCCCTCTTCGATTCTCGTAAAGGTCCTTCCTCAATTCTCTTAACGGTTTTTCCTCAATTCTCTCAAAGGTCCCTCCTCAAATCTCTTAGACGTTCCTTCTCAATTCAATTTTTCCTAGCCTCATTTCAAATACATTTCTCGAAAAATCAAACCTAACTGGTATCCACTGCAACATGGTAGGTCGTTTGTGCAAATACTGTTTTCGTGAAATCATCAGACAAACTATTACATTACTTATTGTTTGGTCAAACATTAATTGTAGAAATGGAAATGGAAATGTCGCCCTTGGTGAACTTTCGTAACTTTGTCATGTGATCGGCGAGAAGACTCACATCAGTCACCCGCACAGTGTTAACCGTTTTGGATATCCACTATTTTGAGCCTTAGCAGATGTTGTTGCTCTCCTCTTTACCCCTACAGTATTGATGAGGCTGGCACCGATACCGGTCAACGATTTTTGTTTCCCCTTCTTCTTCGTCACTAATCCCGTTTCACTGCCGTCTCCACCAACCGTCTCCACTTCCCCTATCCCCCCAAATCAGTCGAGGATGTAATCGCAACAATCAGTTGACTATGGAACTTTAACAAACAGTTGAGGATGGAGCTTTAAAAATCAGTTGAGTATGGAACTTTAACAATCAGTTGAGTATGGAACTTTAACAAACAGTTGAGGATGGAGCTTAACAATCAGTTGAGTATGGAACTTTAACAATCAGCTGATTTTGGAACTTTAACAATCAGTTGAGTATGGAACTTTAACAATCAGTTGAGTATGGAACTTTAACAATCAGTTGAGTATGGAACTTTAACAATCAGTTGAGTATGGAACTTTAACAATCAGTTGAGTATGGAACTTTAACAATCAGTTGATTATGGAACTTTAACAATCAGTTGAGTATGGAACTTTAACAATCAGTTGATTATGGAACTTTAACAAACAGTTGAGGATGGAGCTTTAACAATCAGTTGATTATGGAACTTTAACAATCAGTTGAGTATGGAACTTTAACAATCAGCTGATTTTGGAACTTTAACGATCAGTTGAGTATGGAACTTTAACAATCAGCTGATTTTGGAACTTTAACAATCAGTTGAGTATGGAACTTTAACAATCAGTTGAGTATGGAACTTTAACAATCAGTTGATTATGGAACTTTAACAATCAGTTGAGTATGGAACTTTAACAATCAGTTGAGTATGGAACTTTAACGATCAGTTGATTATGGAACTTTAACAAACAGTTGAGGATGGAGCTTTAACAATCAGTTGATTATGGAACTTTAACAATCAGTTGAGTATGGAACTTTAACAATCAGTTGAGTATGGAACTTTAACAATCAGTTGATTATGGAACTTTAACAATCAGTTGAGTATGGAACTTAAACAATCAGTTGAGTATGGAACTTTAACGATCAGTTGATTATGGAACTTTAACAAACAGTTGAGGATGGAGCTTTAACAATCAGTTGATTATGGAACTTTAACAATCAGTTGAGTATGGAACTTTAACAATCAGTTGAGTATGGAACTTTAACAATCAGTTGATTATGGAACTTTAACAATCAGTTGAGTATGGAACTTTAACAATCAGTTGAGTATGGAACTTTAACGATCAGTTGAGGATGGAACTTTAACGATCAGTTGATTATGGAACTTTAACAAACAGTTGAGGATGGAGCTTTAACAATCAGTTGATTATGGAACTTTAACAATCAGTTGAGTATGGAACTTTAACAATCAGTTGAGTATGGAACTTTAACAATCAGTTGATTATGGAACTTTAACAATCAGTTGAGTATGGAACTTTAACAATCAGTTGAGTATGGAACTTTAACAATCAGTTGAGGATGGAGTTCTAAGTTTGAAGAACACATTTCTATAGTTGTCAAAGTCATGTTTGCAATATGGCATGCGTTCATGTAGCCAGTAGACCAATGCCCATCTATCTCGCATCATCTCCACTATATTATACAAGATTCAAGGTCGTAGTCGTTGGGAGAAAAGCATCACGATATACGCACCTCACTCGTAGGTGGTGGTGGTTGCACCCAACAATGTGGCATCTTAACTGTTAGGTGGGGGTGGTTATATCCCCAGGGTGGCGACACCACCCTGCAAGATAGCAGCTGATACCCATCACCCATTATTTTCAGTCGACAAATACAAGTAAAAGTGTCTGCATTGATTGCGAAAAGCACGTATCCGATGTAGCTCCAGGTTGAGCTATGAGGTGTGGGTGGTTGTATCGCCGGGGGTAGATGATATTACCCTGCAGCTAGAGCACTTGACACCTCACTTTCTTACATATACCTGGTACCACGCGAGTCGGCAAAATGTACCGACGTGTTAGGAGTCGGCTACGTATGCTCCTGGCACCGCATGGACGTGCAACCTGCTGCGCGTGGCGAGATACTTCAAAAGTCAGACACACAAAGCCTTCGAATGCAGTGCCTAAAAAGACACAATTTAGCCGATTTCAGTAATTTTATTTGCCAATAAGTAACTGTCAACAAGTTTGGAAAGTTCGAAATGTCGCACCTTTTGCATTGAGGTGTTGCCGTGTAAAGCAAATTCGAAGATGCGTAGGTAGTTTGGTGGTGACATTTCCAAAACACCGGTAGGCGTATGAATATTTTTACAAAAACGGTAGGCGGGTTTGCCACATGAATAAAGGAGGGGGTATATGAGTTTGAACATCTTTCATATTTATTTCTTCAAAATTTTTGAATGTCCAATTTTCTTGTAATAATAAAAAACTTTAACATGGCCACTAATGCAGCAATGCTCTGTGGTCTAACACTTTCATATCTGGGTCGGAGTATCAGCTCTCGTGTTCGCGCATGTCGTCATCCGGGCTGATACAGGAATTAATGGCAAACCCTTGAGTGACAAATGTGAAATTTCTTTGGAAAAGAGAACATATCATCTTTCTTTTTGATAAGTTACTATTTTAAACCAATCAGTTATGATACATGCGAGGTTTTATTTTCTGTCCTACGTCGGTGCTTATTGTGCCATCGGCGAGGCGCAGCAGCACAGAGGTTAGAATGTCTGAGTGTCTATCAAGAAGATATGAGTTCAAATCTTCTTGCTGCTGTTTCAAAGCGTAGGCAGTTTCGTTCATTCCACATTGCCTCAGTTCACCCAGCTGTGTAAATGAGTACCTGGCTACAGACAGAGGTGGATGTATGTGAATGAACAGTCTTCGCGCAACCATTGCAGCTTGACTGAATGTTTCTCAAAGAAATCGAAGTGGTGTTGGAAAGAACATGTCTGTCTGGGGGTGGAGGATTCGGTGGGGGTGGTGATGCGGGGTGTGGGATGGGGTGGGGGAATGGAACAGCAGATCTAACGAAAAAAGTAAATTCTTTCGATGATTTGAACAAAAACAAATTTTTTTAAATTAAATCGACTGCGGCTGTAACTTAAGCTATTCACGCAATAAGTATTTGGACATCAATGAACAGGATCTGCGATAGGGTAAATCATTTGAGGATGGAGTTTCAATACAGTCAATGAAACTATTTTGTTCCTTCCTATGTGGTACTGGCACGTTTAGTCGAGAAGAAAATTCGCCCTTAACATTTCTGACAACTGTTATTGAGTAGAACATTGCTCGTTAGTGTCATGTGACATGTGTTGTTGAGTATAGCAATGTTCTTTTTTTGTGCTGACAAGATGCGTTGAGTAGAACATTGTTCCTTGGTGATATGTCGAAGAGAACATTAATCCCCATGCTCAAATTGTATCAAGTATAACTAGTTTGTTTTGCTATACAATAAATCATGTTCGTGAATTTTAGCTTGTTGCAGTATCAAGATTCCGTTCATGATAAGTTGGTTGGTACGTGCGTTCGTAGAGTGTCATATCTTATTCAATTCTTAAATTCCTTCACTTAACCATGCACCCAGCCAGGAGGAATCATGCCGCAAGATTCACCACGGCACGCCATATCCATCCTGAACAATCACTTACGCCGCCACTCGTGCGGTTCTAATTACTGTTGTTGTCGGTAGGGGGTGACATGACGACAGTGCGACGACTCGCATGTGGCAACCGAGTGTCACTCTAGTTGACTGCTGACACGTCCTCCGTCCTGACACTGTAAACAGGCGGCCCAGGTGGTTGACAGGTGCCACACGGAACCTGGCATCGGGCGACCACAAGTCTGTGTGCTTCCCCGGAACCTGCGATGTCATGGTTTCGATGGCATCACAGGAAGATAAAGACGACAAACCACAATTGATTGCGCGACCGGCTTCCGGCATACGCTCGCATATTTATGCCACGACTCATAGGAAGGTGTGGTGTCGACATGGAAAGATACTCAGTGTAGATTGGATATCAGAAAGTATTCACTCTCACAGAGTGAAATAAATGAATGGAACAAATTATCTACATATTGCGTAAATGCTAGCAGCGTGAATATGTTTAAAAACAAAATTGACACGTATCTCAGGAGGGCGGGTTACACATAGATGAAAAATGTTTGGGCTCTCGATAAACCAATGGCTTCCTTGTCCACTTGCCATCTGGGCCTTTGCTTTGGATAGCAGTCTTGTTCAATCTTCGTTAAATCACTCAGCCATGGCAATTAACAAACTTACGACATTTAACCGTGAAACTAAAGTAATTTGACCGTGAAACCTAGTCAGTTGACTGTGTCCGATGCAACATTGCAATAAATGTTTATGGACATCGCAGTGTCAATGTTACAATCCACTAATTAACTTGTCAGTGTCAATGTTACAATCCACTAATTAACTTGTCAGTGTCAATGTTACAATCCACTAAGTAAATTGTCAGTGTCAATGTTACAATCCACTAAGTCAGTTGTCAGTGTCAATGTTACAATCCACTAAGTCAGTTGTCAGTGTCAATGTTACAATCCACTAAGTCAGTTGTCAGTGTCAATGTTACAATCCACTAAGTAAGTTGTCAGTTAATCGTAAGTATTACACGCAAATATCATAACGATGCAATTAACGTTATATGTAATAACAATAAATATTGAAAAACTGATTAAATAGTCAAAAGAAATTGCTATGAATGTTGTTGGAAGTTGAATCATTTAAATAATTCGTACTGGAAGAAATGATGGTACTCCATCCTTTATGATCAATTTTATTTTCCTGGGCGGTATAGATGTCCCTCCCCTCTTTCATTCATTCGCAAACCAGTTAACTTATAGACTCGGCTAATTCAGACAGAATCAGCCAATTCTGCCCACGAGTAAAATTGTCGGTTTCTTGGCACCAGTTTACGCCCCCGAGATTCGTATCACCGTGTTGGAAGCCAGGACAATCTTACTCTGACTACGACAGGCGCCAGTAAACCCGGACTTTCCACGTCGCATTCCCAGCCTCACAAGTCCCGGTCGCCTCACGATAAAAAGGCAGGAAATACACATACACATTTCTAACGAGTGTTTACACGATGCTGACGTGGTGTTAGGTCTGCGATATATTTGTGTTATTATGAAAGGAAGATTGCGCAATTTTACCAGTATACTAGATATAGCAATCAAAAACACGTTCGCTGAGCCCACACTAACTGTTGCACGGCTGGACCAATCTATATGTCCGTAGCGGACACCGTAGCCCAAAATATGTAAGCGCATTTCTGAATCCGACGAATGTGGTTTTTAAAGGTGCCTCATCAATTCAATTTTTTTGCTCGTCTCATTTCAAATTAATTTTGCGAAAATTCAAACCTACCTAGTATCCACTACGACATACAAACCTAGTATCCACTACGACATACAAACCTACCTAATATCCACTACGACATACAATGTGCAACTTTTGTATGTCGTTTTTGTGAAATCATCAAACTATTATATTATTTAATTATGCATTATTACAAATACGCTCTTTTTAATTAAACCGACTGCGGATATTACTTAAATTATTCACACACTACATATTAGGACATCACCAAACCGGATTCGCGATAGGCGAAGAAATCAGTTGAGGATGCAGTTTTAAACGGGTATGCTTGCCCAACTGTAGACAACAACTAAACGTCGATACCTCTATGTTAAGTGCATCTAAATGTGTAAGTGACCACACCAACGTAATAGCTATGTTACGCGATTGTAAAAGAGTAAGATGGCTAACAATTGAGTGTGTTTACACGCGACTTATTTACATTCGGGAAATAGGCGTATGTTGCAATTGTTTCTTTGCCTTGCATGACAGTCATCCAGGTATATGATGCTTGCAATCTACGCCTGTGCTGGGAATGACTACAGCGAAGTGCTTTGACGTCAGACTGTGTGTGCGTGCGTGCGTGCGTGCGTACGTGCGTGCGTGCGTGTGTGGATTCGATCTATGTCTTCGTTGGGAATAACAGCGACACATCGCTCTGGACTAGGGAGTGCTAATACGTCAAACTGGATGTGCATGAATGCGCGTCTGTGGGAACGATCGTTACACATGTCTCTCAACAAGAACGCATTTAAAGCAGCCATTCTCACAAACTGGGAACGCTGCCATATAGGCTGTTCGCAATCTACCCGTGTTTGCAAATGTTACCCTTTTGTCCTCTTGTAACTTCGTCTCGACATCCCGGATCTACTCTCTTCCATCTGCAGTTAGGTGTCCGTCCCGGAGAATGAGTCTCGATCTTTGTAACACTGTCAATGATTCATCTTAAAATATTTATTTGTAAAGCCCTATAAACGGTCCAATTAGCCAGACGCCTTGCTGTTGCTGGCATAGTTCTCTTTATGTTCAGTCGTGCTCAGATGCCAGTTTGTAGACGAAGAACGTCCCGTTATTAGCTAAACTAGTGTAGGAGTGTCGTGCAGGAAAATAGTTGTCATTCTGAATGCGAAAAACACTTTATTCGTTTTACGGCTAATGAAACATATAATAGCGGCCATCGAAGGACTTAATGCGATGGTGGAACAGTCGCTGTTGGAGGTCAACGTAAATGTCATCTCTTAAGAGTTGGTCCAGTCCGAACACAAACACACACAGCAGTCACGTCATGCTGTCTAACTAGATACATATAAGTGCATTTAAATGGATCGTGACTGGTCCCAGTTTAGACAATCAGACCAGTTCCAGTAGTTGAAGGTGTATGCGTATAACTTCTCAAAACCAAACTCTCCGTCTTAATTCAAACACACGCAGTACCTCCTGTCCGAAATTTGCAGTTCACATTCGGGATCGAGTCCTCCCATGTCTGTAATTTCAATCTTTGGCTTTTTATATTAATTTATTATGTTTGTATTAATTAAATTAATTAAAGTCGTGTGTAACAACAGCCTACATATACGGCCGAGATACCTTGGCGCTGACCCAAAAAACAAAAACAACAAGAGAAAGTGCAAGCTTGCGAAAATAACTGGACTTACCCCGTTTAAAAAAATGCATAATTCAACTTCGACTCAACACTCGTTTTCAAGTAGTAAACATATATCTTATACAGCACAGACTAACAAGACTTGATTAATTAAAAAAATTATGTAGAAAATACTTCTTGAGACGGATCTGTTGTGGGATTGGTTGGGTTTGTGGTGCATGGAGTGGGTTAGTGAGTGAGGTGGACGGGGGTGAAGTATGGGTGGGTGGATGGGTGGGTGGGTGTTAGTTTCGGCTTGAATCGGGTGGGGTGAACAGTTTGAGTGCGAAAATGGAGTGGCGACAGGGAAATACCTCCATTTGTGTGGGTTATGAGGAGGCTGGGCTTGTGGTGGTGGCTGTGGAGAGGTGACATGCGGTTTCAGTTGAGGTTGGTGTGATAGGAGGGGATTGGGTGGGGTTGGAGAGAAGGGTGGTGGTGATGATGGTTTGATGGTGGTTTTGGTGGGATGGAGGGGTCTGGCGCTGGGAGTGCAGGGTGTATGTGGAGTAGGTTGAAGGAATATGGTGGTGATTTGGGTATTACAAGTGGACCTTTATATAAATTCCGCCCCAAATGTCCATATAAAGCGGATTTTGCGCACCCGGCTCTGCGCATACCAAGGGCTGAATGCGTTTTGCAAAACAACCTGCGGTGGACTCGGCTAGTTTTGGAAAAATCTGCCAACTTAGAAGCTCTATGAGCCCAGATTGGAAAACCTTTCAAGTTAACATGGAAGAAACAGATACAGCTGGGCAACAGGTATCAACTGTTTTCTAATTTTTTGGGTAAAAATAAACTTAGTTCGTCTGGGAATCCGGCTCGTCTATTACAAAACGATCAGTCGATAAAACGTACTCAGCGACGCCACCTAACGGATTTCGACCGACTCATCCGATGGTATCGCCATCTACCGTCTTGACATGTATGTATGTTGTATGGCATTATGAAGCAAATTAACATATTTTCTGATGATTCATTTACTGCTAGATGCAAGTATCACTGCACAAAGGTGAGTAATTGTTGTAGTTTATGGTTTTCGCATGTATCTCGTCCAAGTAATGCAATAAATACCATACGTTTTTATTTGGCATTATAAAATAAATAATGCGTTGTTTAATATGTAAATTACTATGACAATGCTACTGATGCATTCCAGTATGTTTGTAAAGTGTACACGACGGGTCTAAATAAACGAGTGTTGTATTGTATTATAGCATTTCGAATAAGAATGTCTTTTCTTCTCTCGTTACTGTACAATTGCGTTGATAGCAAGAATGGTTGTGAAAACATCGAAGAGGAGTTGGGAGAATAGAATCTCTTCAAAGGTCATGGTTTTCGGCCTGTGCACACTTAGAAGCTACAAAACATAACCATTTGTAAATGCAATTAAGAAAATCACATCAGTGGTTTACTAGGGAAAGCCAGTTGAACACACCACATCATTTCATGGGCCGCGCAATACGATTAGATAACCCTACACCACTAGTGCCGGAAGTTAAAACAAATTCACTTGCGAAATGAAAATATATTTGTATACATATATTCTGATACTTGTCAGTAGGATATGGTCATGCTGTTTGCGGCAAAATTCAACTTACGTAACATATTTTGGCCTTTATTTACTAAACTAGTCCTGTTTCTGTAATAACGAAACGTTTCGCTGAGACATTGATTTGGTTATGTGTATACGGGAAGAGCTTAATACGTTACAGAGTAGTCTAGGTTACCAGATTTCATAGAACTGCGTATGCGTGTCGGTCACACTGGTTAACATGTCTCCCCTCAGATAATCCGAGAAATAACCGGAATCTCCCACTTTTAGAACACATTACGAGTATACCACAGGCATGATATTCTTGATTTTAGTTGCACATGGTTAGATTTTATTATCTCTTTTATGTGCATAGCACCAAAACCATGACTTTTGTTTCGCTTTAACATATTTCTATATTTTCTGATGATACATTTACTGCTAGACAGAAGTACCATTGGACAAAGGTGTGTAATTGGTGTGTTTTTCGGGGTTTCACTTGTTCATTCACGTCTTCTGTGATTACTGTAAAATTGCGTTGAGAACAAGATGGTGAAAACATCGAAGGCGAGTTGTACGTATAGAATATCTTTAATGAAGTCGCAGGCTTATGCTCCTGGAGCTACAATATAGCTGCTGACTGTGCATATGCTTATCTACTGTGTAAGTGCTAACGGTGTGAATCTGTTTAAACAAATAATTGACATATATCTCACAAGGGCAGGCGAAACACATATGACAAGTGAATGGACCGTTGATAAATCAATTGCTTCCTTGTCCACTTGCCATCTGGAGGATGTTGCTTTGGATGAAAATCTTCTTAATTCTTGTTTAAGAATCCCACAGTTGGCAGCTAAGCTGGAACACCACTTCTGCGCATGACACCTATTAGCCTCAAGACAGTCGCGCTGGTATATAACGTAGAACTACAACATTGCAGTGTTCTGAAATCTCCCGTTCTAATTAAATACCTTGAGGCACAAATAATGCGTGTAAAAAGGACTCTAGCTGTAGGATCAGAAGTTACTAGCACATTCTACTCCTGGTAACGCGGTCTTTTCAACGGGCCAAGATATATAAAGAGATAAAAATACGTGAAATCAACACAATCACTGGCCCTAATTATCGCGAGTCCTAACTTCGTTGAATGCTCTTAAGAAAAACACAATGTGTTTTAACTAGTCTGCCCAAACAAGTCTTCCTCTGGCAGTTTGCTCCCCTAGGCGACGCCGGCAAGGGCCCCGGCCGTATTGTGCTGTGAATCACGGGCATGTGGTGTCTTGTGTGTCGCGGGCATGTAGAGCGGCTCCATGTCCCGGGATTCGGTCTTCTTCCGAATTCTTGATTAAACATCCCACAGCATGGCAGTTAAGCTGGAAGACCACTACTGCGCATGACACCTATTAGCCTCAAGACAGTCGCGCTGGAATAAAACGTTGAACTATAACATTGCAGTGTTCTGACATCTACCTTAGTAACTATATACCTTGAAGCACAAATAAAGCGTGTAAAAGGAACTCTAGTTATAGGATCAGACGTTACTAGCACATGCTACTCCTGGTAACGCGATCTTTGCAACCGGGCCAAGATATATAAAGAGATAAAAGTACGTGAAATCTATACAATCACTGGCCCTAACTACCGTGAGTCCTAACTTCATTGAATGCTCTTAAGATATACACAACGTGTTTTTAAGTAGTCTGCCCAAACAAGCCTTCCTCTGGCAGTTTGTGGATCACGGGCATGTGGTGTCTTGTGTGTCCCGGGCATGTAACGCGATTCCATGACCCGCGATTCGGTCTAGACAGTCCTCTCTGTGCAAATCCGGCTCAGTCCCAGTTGTCAGTGTAGGTCGTGTGGTATGAAACGTCGTTGTGTCGGAGTAGTCGACTTCCCATTTCGACGATGTGCAACGTTACCCTGAAATATGATATATTATCCAATCGCTTTTGCTATACGTATCGATTAGTTCCGTTACTATATACATATACATAATATATATATATATATATATATATATATATATATATATATATATATATATATATATATATATATATATATATATATATATATATATATATATATATATATATATATATATATATATAATATGTGGTGTAATCTAAATATACAAGAACAGTTATAGCATAACACGACATGGAACATTCTTGTAATGGCAGGTATAAGAACGTGCCTTCACCCCATCGGCACCAGTCTGCATGAATTGCATTGTTGCTGGCAAGAAATACCCCAGCGCTTAATGGGAAATTACACTGCTTCAAACTTTTAGCAGAAACTGCATTACGGCTACGTATGAGATAAGATTAACTTATATACAAGACGTTAAGTGCTGAGATACGTTAGAGCATGGAACGGTTGTCTGAGATTGTCTAGTCAAGGACCTTACCCGTGAACAAAATTGTCAAATGTTATTGTGAGTTTTTTCTAGGGACCGGGACGATGCAATTCGTCCAGGTTTACCAGAACCTGCCTAGATGTTATCCACTTAGGTTAGTTAGGTCTACGTCATTTCTTTTATTCGCGGATTTTCTCAAAATTATTCCAACTGGTGCTTTGTCATATTTACAAAACTGTTTGTTTTTAATTATGAAACGTCACCAAAGAATTCAACACTCAACTGTCTATTCAAATGCGCTACTACGTAGTATTTTAACTACGAACTGAGGAAAAGTGGTTCGTTTATCTTTAAGACATGTACTGAAACTACTAAATTCCAACCGAACATAGAATAGCCCAGCGACTTTATTTACTCACTTAATCTAATTACCAATCAAAACCAAAGTATCGGTAAGAATGAGGGACATGGTAAGGAGAGACATGGAGGTGACACTTGGACTAAACCGTAAGAAGATGATGTTGAGTATGAAAACATATTTCAGACAAGATGAACTAGCTGCTAAGCCTAGCAGTTTCAGACTCACGTTTTGAGCAGGTCCTGTGCGTTGTTTTATAGTATCCACGTTCACACCAGTCACACTTGTTTGGTCCACTATACGGGCATCCAAAACAGTGTGCAGCACACGGTGCTGTAAACATAACAAACAAACGCTTAATAAAACACGGTTTTCTAGATTAACTAAGAAGAATAGAACATGTGCTGGACTGAACATGTCACGGACACAGAAATATTAAATCGGGCCGGATTAAAAATGCAACTTTTCAGCAAAATTCAGCAAATATACCAACAACAACAACAACAACAACACTAACTAACATTTAAATGGCACATCATAGGACAGGAAGGCATAGTATTTAGTGAAGTGAGAAGGTGAAAAAGTATTAATAGAGTTTGAGTGTAGCTATCATCATTGTTGTTGATTGCGCATATATGTACATGTATAACAGTTAATGATTGTGCACGTGTTTTTGTCATTCTGAATGATATGTTACTTACTTATGATACAAGATTAACTTACAGACAAGACGTTAAGTGTTGAGATACGTTAAAGCATGGAACGTTTGGCAGAGATTGTCTATTAAAGGACCTGACCCGTGAACAAAATATGGAGACGGTATATTAAGATTGGTAGTGAGTTTGTCTCAAACGTCCATTGTCACTTTTGGCGGTCATCAAATGTTATTGTGATTTTTTTTCTAGGGCCCGGGGCGATGCAATTCGACTAGGTTTACCAGAATCTGCATAGATATTTTCCACTTACATACCGTTAGGTCTACGTCATTTGTTTTGTTCGGGGAGTTTCTCAAAATTATACCAACTGGCACTTTGTCATATTTACAAAACTGTTTGTTTTTAATTATGAAACGTCACCAAAGAATTCAGCACTCAACTGTCTATTCAAATGCGCTACTACTTAGTATTTTAACTTCGAACTGAGGAAAAATTAATAGTTTATCTTTAAGACATGTACTGAAACTACTAAATTCCAACCGAACATAGAATAGTCCAGCGACTTTATTTACTCACTTAATCTAATTACCAATCAAAACCAAAGTACCGGCGCAGGGTAAGAATGAGGGACGTGGTAAGGAGAGACATGGAGGTGACACTTGAACTAAACCGTAAGAAGATGATGTTGAGTATGAAAACATATTTCAGACAAGATGAACTAGCTGCTAAGCCTAGCAGGTTCAGACTCACGTTTTGAGCAGGTCCTGTGGTTTTATACATTAACATTGCCCTAGAAGAATACAACATGTGCTGGACTGACACAGACATATTAAATCGGGCCGAATTAAAAATGCAACTTTTCAGCAAAATTCAGCATATATACCAACAACAACAACAACAACAACAAAAAAAAAAACAACAACAACACAAACTAACATTTAAATGGCACATCATAGGACAGGAAGGCTTAGTATGTAGTGAAGTGAGAAGGTGAAAATGTATTAATAGAGTTTGAGTGTAGCTATCATCATTGTTGTTGATTGCGCATATATGTACAAGTACAACAGTTTATGATTGTGCACGTGTTTTGTCATTCGGAACAGTATGTTATTTACTTATGATACTTGCATAACTTATGAAACATAATAAACAAACGCATAATAAAACACGGTTTTCTAGATTAACATTGCCTAAGAAGAATCGGTCACAGACGAAATTTCTCTAAACAGTTTGGAATCATCAGCATACGGTGATATTTCACATGAATCAGTATGATGAGTGAGATCATTAATATACAAGATAAACAGAAATGGGTAGACACCTCGATTTTAAGAAATAAACATCGTCAGTGTGTGCGCATTCCACCTCCGCCATATTAGTAATGTCGTTAGTACACCGCGGCTTGACTACTGCAATTCGTTTCTATCCGGCTACTAGTGCTAACAACATCGCTCGAATTAAGAGAATGCACAATTCGGACGCTAGATTAATCATACACCGATCACGGAGTGACAGCGCCACGCCTCTGTTGTGTATTCTTCACTGGTTGTCTGTAGCACGTAGAATCGACTTTAAGCTGTGAGTGCTTACATATCAAGCTGTGCACGACGATGCGCCAAAATACCTGTCCGATCTTGTGTTCCCACAAACACCAGCAAGAGCCCTGCGCTCGGCCAGCAATAACATGTTAACTGTTCGGCGGACTCATGTCAAAGCTCGTTTGCTGTCACCTCGGCGAATTTGTGGAATACTCTGCCTAATGACTTTAAAATGTCGGACTCTCTCTCTACTTTCAACCTTTCAACGCACGCATAAAGACAAATTTTTATCGACTCTCATTCTAGTCCAACAATTTATTTATCTTATTATGTATTAACCTATTAATATTTATTTATTAATCATAATTTCATGGTCATTATTTAATTTATATATATTTAAATAGTCTTATTTGTAAATAATATTAACACTATTGAGCTTTAATTATAATAATATTTTTTAAATATATTTATTTACTGTATATATATATATATATATATATATATATATATATATATATATATATGTTATATATATATATATATATATATATATATATATATATATATATATATATATATATATATATATATATATATATATATATATATATATATATATATATATATATATATATATATATATATATATATATATATATATATATATATACTGCCACTACTGCTACTGCTACTGCTATTTTTTTTAAATATATTTATTTACTGTATATATATATATATATATATATATATACTGCTACTACCGCTGCTACTGTTGCTACTGCTGCTACTGCTACTACTGCTGCTACTGCCACTGCTATTACTACTGCTACTACTGCTACTACTGCTGCTACCACTACTGCTACTACTGCTTCTGCCATTGCTGCTACTGCTAATACTGCTGCTACAACGACTACTGCTACTGCTGATGCTACTACTACTGCTGCTACTGATACTACTGCTGCTACTATTACTACTGCTATTACTGCTACTGGTACTACTGCTACTACTACTGCTGCTACTGCTGGTATTGCTACAACTGCAATTACTGCTACTGCGGCTGCTACAACTGCTACTACTGCTGCTACTGCTACTACTGCTGCTAATGCTACTGCTACAACTGCTACTACTGCTGGTACTGCTACTTCTGCTAATAATGCTGCTACAGCAACTACTGCTGCTACTGCTACTACTGCTGCTATTGCTACAACTGCTACCGCTGCTGCTACTGCTACAACTGCCGCTGCTACTATTGCTACTACTGCTACTACTACTACTATTGTTGCTACTGCTATTACTGCTACTGCTACTACTGCCGGTACTGCTACTTCTGCTAATACTGCTGCTACAGCTGCTACAGCTGCTACTGCTTCTACAGCTGCTACTGCTGCTACTGCTACAACTGCTACTGCTGCTGCTACTTGTCTTTTCATGCCGTAAATGTTACTGTCATGCGGACACATTTAGGATCGTGCATATTCGTGGGCCTGTCACAGAAAGAGACACTATCCAATTGTTTTCGTTGATATTGTCTCTTTCCGCAGTATGCCGTCGCATCGTGAACGTAAAGCTTGTATTATTTATAGTGTATGCATTGCTTGCTTTCACAGATAATTGTGCATAGAGTGTTAATTGGATGTCCGTTGTTCAATATTTTCTATATAAAAATGGTTCTAACCTGGATAGCCCTGATTGTTGTGTGATTTGTTTTGTTTGGAAATGTTTTATAAACAAAAACAGTTTTCATGAACGCTGTTAATTATTTGTGAGAAAAACTTAACATTTAACTCACATTGTTGAATACATACTAAGTCGCTGATTATTGTTGACCAGAAGAACCGGCTGCCTAACAAAACAGTTTCAGGGTCTCACTCACCGCAAGTGTTGGCCGAGGTCAATGTGTTCCCGCTCTTACAACGGAAACATATCTTGTTACCAAAGCAGTAGGAACAATGTGCACCGCACGGTTCTGAAAAATAACAAAGCAGTGCATCAGACTTTTTATTTTCTTAACCGTATGGAATGATATTGGTATTAAGATAAACTGGTTGTCAACAAAAGAGGAAAAACACACGTTTTCAACATGTTTATGTATATTTAGGCTAAAACAGCAATTTCTTCATGTATTAAACAAGAAGTAAATCACACTTGCCTTAAGCAAGTTAAAAAGACTAAAGAATTTTAATGAACATTTATAGGTAGTTATTGAATAGGTTAGGGATTTTAGGGTAACTAAAAACAACGTTTACTAATAATGTTGAATTACTAAATAATGTAAAACCTATGCTTTGCAAAGTTACAACCCTTGTGGAGGTCTTTAGTATACTCCTTAAAACTAAACTAAAAATTTATCACAGCAATGTCCGCTCCGTTCTCCTCTACAGTTGGTGTTGGTGCACAACACAGCAAGGTATTAACATCCTTGCCAATTTCCACAACGCCCGACCCGTTTGAGGAAGATACTGGAAGTGTATTGATCTGAGACCATAGCCAACACCAGATTCCACCAAACAACAAAACAGAAAAACATTTGTATCATCCAGAAAAGAAGAAGAAGTTGCTGGGATATGTCTTCAGAATGACCACTGAACTACTGGCGAAAACTGCACTGAGTCGGATCCCAGAAGAGGGAAGTGACAGACCAAAACCAACTTGGAGACAAACCATGGAAGAAGAATTAATGTCTGCTGGCCTGACCTGTGGCTCAGTCGCACTGAGAAACTATATATAATATATTGGTAAACTGATTCCATGCCTTGTCTTTGGAGTGTTCAGGGAGAGGTACCACCTCTCGTGGGGGACATGTCGTGTTCCTCCGGTGACAGTTCGTCCAACTTTGGTCTCCTCCTGGCACCAACTCTCACCTGTGGATCCAAGAAACTGTAGCATGCGCAGCGGCCACACCCCAGTAAGGCGCTTCGACAGGCAGGTGATGGTAACCAAAGGGTCTAAAACCCTCGGTGTGATAGGGATTGTCTATGTGAAGACTGGACTCTGCGGACGTGTTGTGGAATGCAGAGCGCACGACGAGACACGAAGGACGTCGCGGTCATCCACTGCATCTGGCTCCAACTCCAGCCGTCTCGACCTTGTCTTGCTGCTGGAATCAGTTAGTTTCGGACGTGAGAGAGAGAGAGAGAGAGAGAGAGAGAGAGAGAGAGAGAGAGAGAGAGAGAGAGAGAGAGAGAGAGGACGACGATGCGTAACTCCTCTTCACTTTAATCCAAATCACGTCACTGTTCATCCATTCCCATTACATTGCTCACCAAAAAAAGTCCTGTAGCGATGGGCAAGCGACGAAGTGGCAAGTGTGGGTACACTAGCAGCCGCAAGCCGCAAACCTGCACACAGGCGACTCAGGCAATATGGTCTTTCTCCACTGACATGGAGCAGAAGTGGGATTCGGCAGCCCCCTGAGCGACTGAGCAGTCCTTTTTAGGAGTACACTCCTCATCTCAGTAGTCTAAGGAAGGGGCTAGAAAAGGGGCCCTAAGCATTGCCTGCTCCATTCGTCCCTGGCCAGAATACCGCGTATGGCATGGACCTTATTACTGCGGTCGAAACAGGACAATGAAAAAGAAAAGATACAACGATATCGCAGCCCTGAGAAGGCCAACTATGTGAAAAGGTTGCATCTTCTTTTGGAGTGGAAGATGTAGTGAACAGCCGCGTGATGCAGGTGTCGGCTTTGCAGTAAAGGCAGCGCTTGTGGGCAAATTAACAGAGTGCAAAAGGTGTGAACGATCGGCTCATGACCATGAAACTCCTCCTCTCGTATGGAAGAAAGCACGTCACTATCACCAGTGCCGACGGCCAACCACGACCATCCCTGAAGATGTGAAGGACAAGTTCTATGAAGAACTGCACTCCGTCATTGCCACTGTTCCTAGAGCTGACAAACTCATCATCCTAGGTGACATCAATGCAAGAATAGGCTCTGACAACATCTCCTGGGACGGAGTCATTGGGAAGTATGGCGTCAGCCGATGCAACAACAATGGCCTTCTACTGCTGCAGGCCTGCGCGGTACATGAACTACTGATCACCAACACAGTCCCCCGCTTCCCTAACCGCAACAGGACGTCATGTTCTAAACTTTGGCATCTCATCGACTACTTCATTGTCAGGAAGAGGGACAGACAGGCTGTCATTTCAGAACGCAGTGTTGGTATGTAGAATACATGTGCAAAGTGTCTTGCTTTTATCAAAAAGTGCACAGTTCTGTAATTTTTCTGCATCTATCCGCTGGACTAATTCATCTTCTCTCCGTTGGCAAAGCTCCTTGTTTAGGTTCAATCCCGGCTGAGGTCTACAAGGAAGGTGGCACAGCTCTGACTGAAAAACTCCACCAGCTGTGGTAGCAAGAGACTATCCCGCAGGATTTCAATGATGCTTCAATCATACATCTGTACAAACGAAAAGGGAACCCTCATTCCTGCGAACACCACCGAGGCATTTCACTCCTCTCCATCGCAGGCAAGATATTCGCCAAGATCCTGCTCAACCCTCTCACAATGCACCTTGACCAAGGACTCCTACCAGAGAGCCAATGTGGATTCTGGAAAGAGCGCGGAACCATAGACATGGTGTTTGCTGCAAGACATCTTCAAGAGAAATGTCGGGAACAAAATGCCGACTTGTTCTCCACCTACGTCGACATGACGAAGGCCTTCGACACTGTCAGTCGTAATGGCCTGTGGAGGATCATGTCAAAGTGCGACTGCCCACGGATGTTCATCGCCATGGTGAAAAAAATCCATGATGGCATGCAAGCAAAGGTTCAGGACAACGATGAGACATCTGAGCCTTTCCCTGTCACAAACGGTGTGAAACAAGGATGCGTCCTAGCACCGTCACTGTTCAGTCTAATGTTCTCCGTCATGTTGATGGATGCTTTTAGAGATGGTGACATTGGAATAGGCATCAGCTACCGAATGGATGGAAAGCTGCTCAAACTCAGGAGGCTTCAGGCAAAAACCAAGGTCATGACAGACATCATCAGATACTTTCTGTATGCTGACGAATGCGCTCTAAACGCAGGGTCAGAAGCTGACATGTACCGCAGCGTCGACAAGCTCTCTGACGCATGCAACGATTGCGGCCTTACCATCAATATCAAAAAGACTGAAGTAATGCATCAGCCAGCTCCGGGAAACCGTACATTGTGCCCAGCGTCACAGCCAACGGCCAAAGACTGAACGTGGTGAACAGATTCGCATACTTAGGCTGTACTCTGTCCAAAAACGTCATCGAAGCCGAAGTCAACACCAGGATCGCGAAACCCAGCGCATCATTTGGCACACTACACGTCAAAGCCTGGAACAGAAGAGGCATTAGTCTACAGACCAAGCTGAAGATATACAGGACAATAGTACTCCCACTCTGCTTTACGCCTGTGAAACGTGGACAGTGTACCAACGTCACGCCAGGAAGCTGAACCGCTTCCACACAACCAGCCTCAGAAGACTCCTCAACATCCAGTGGCAGGACAAGATCCCGGACACTGAGGTCCTTAATTTCTCAAGCAGGCCTATCCAGCATCCACATCAACCTGATGCAGTCTCAGTTACGATGGGCAGGCCATGTAGCTCGCATGGCAGACCACCGGCTGCCGAAAACACTCTTCTACGGTGAGCTACAAGAAGGTAAGCGCTCACAAGGAGGGCAAAAGAAACCTTTCAAAGACAATCTGAACATCTCCGTGAAAGCGTTTGCCATCAACCCCAACACCTGGGAACACACTGCTCAGGACCGTGCTGAGTGGCGCTCCTCCCTGTACAAAGGCGCTGCAACCTGTGAGGCAAACATAACTGCTGCAGCAGAAAAACGGAGGCAAGCCAGAAATTCAAGGGCCAGCGACCCCCTGACAGCACATGCGGCTGCTACCCCCGTCCACACTGCCAGAGAATCGTCCTTACTCACATATCAACCCAGCCCCCTCAACCCCCGGACGACTGAAGTGGTCCTAATCGCTTCGCGATGGACGAACGAACGGTGTCTTGTCTGTGGTAACTTAGCCGCCCAATGTTTATTATATTCCGAACGTAAACAGTTCGAGAACAAGCTCCACCTTGCTTTCCTTTAGGTGCACAGGTTTTCTCGTTTGTTGTTTTGTATCCGTCTACACAGCTGTCACACTTGTCCTTTCCACTGGTTCGGCACGACTCACAGTGCTGAGCACAACGTACTGAAAATATAAAAATTTAAAACGTTATCATCAGTTTATTTAGCGAATCAGATTCGTTGATGTTCGCATATATTGTTCAAGGAATATGTGTAGTCGGTTTAATAGTGATGCGTGACTTGTTTATGGAATATGCACAGTCGGATTAACAATGGAGTGCGTACATCCATTAAACTAATCGAAATGTTTGACACTGATCGTTAGATATATTTATATAAGTAACCATACATCTATTTAAAACTGAATATTTCCTAATATTGATTCTGCTATCGGAAATTCTAAAAGGAGCGTGGTTTCATAGTGATCTTGAAGGACAATGATATTGGATAATGTTGGTAGTAAAAAAATTATGTCAAAGCGCAGGATAATGTTCAGTGGAGTACTGTATTTTGGATTTGTAACATCAATACTTAATGAATGTTTTTTAACTTCTTCGATGTTGTCAATAAAAGTACGTTGCCACGGATTCCAAATAAAACTGCAGTACTCCAATTGGCTTCTGACCTGAAATATATACCAAGATCGCAAAGCTTGTATATCGGTAAATGTTTTGCAAACACGCTTAATAAATCCACATATTTTAAAAACTTTAGAGACATTACGACTAATATGATCTTTAAAATCCAAATTATTATTCAATGTGACTCCGAGATCTTTGACAGCGGTGACCCGTGTTGAGACTGGCTTAATATGGCACAGTCAAAAGATAAATGTTTATTTGTGTTAGTGAAAGTTATTATGCAGAATTTGTCTACATTCAGTTTTAGGTGCCATGTCTCACACTAGAGGAACACACTGTCCAGATCCTTCTGCACCAAATGACAATCGGTCACAGACGAAATTTCTCTAAAAAGTTTGGAATCGTCAGCATAAAGTGATATTTCACATGACTCAGCATGATTAGTGAGATCATTAATATATAAGATAAACAGAAGTGGGCCAATTTGTGAACCTTGTGGTACACTGGACAACACCGGCTTCCAGTCAGATGCTTTGCCTTCGCGCACCACACGTTGTTTTCGGTTGAGAAGGAAGAACTGCAACCATTGTATTCATTGCCCAGAATACCCATATGATTTAAGATTGTGAATTGACAGTGGGTGGCACACTGAATCGAAGGCTTTATTGAAGTCCAACTAAAGAGTATCAACTTGTTTCTTGATGTCAATAGATTAAAACATGAAATCCAAGTAACAAACTAGGTTAGATATTGTGCTTCTACACTTCACAAATCCGTGTTGGCTGCCCGTAATTGTGTTACGCACGTGGTTATACAATGAGTCATACACCACATTCTCACAAACTTTACTAAATAGCGGTAAAAGAGAGTTAGGTTTGTAGTTCCAGCCATTTCGTTTGTCTCCCTTCTTGTACACAGGAATAACATTTGCACGTTTAAAACAGGTCGGAAAAGTTCCACAGTTTAAGGACATATTAAAATGTACAGTTAGTGGACCTGCTAATTCCGTGGCACATCCCCTGAGGATTACACCTGATATGTTATCAGGGCCACATGTTTTATTTATAATAGTGGATTTTAGTACCCAGATGACAATTTCATTAGACACTTTGGGATCGTGCACATTCTTGGGCCAGTCACAGTAAAGGGACACTGTGCAATTGTTTTCCTTGACACTGTCTCTTTCCGCAGTATGCTGTCGCATGCTGAACGTAAAGCTTGTATTATTTGAAATATATTTTTTATAATGTATGTATTGCTCTGCATCGTTTGTTTTCACAGATAATTGTTCATACAGTTTTAATTGGATGTCCATTGTTCAATATTTTATATAGAAAAAGTACTATCCTTATATAGAAAAAGGTACTAACACGGATAGGCCTGATTTTTTGTGATGTGTTTTGTGTGGATATGTCTCATGAACAAAAGCAGTTTTCATAAACGCTGTTAGTTATTTGTAAGTAAAATTTTACATTTAACTCACAATGTTCAGTACATACTAAGTCATTGACTATTGTTGACCAGATGAGCCAACTGCCTAACCAAACAGTTTCAGGGTCTCACTCACCGCAGTCCTTGGCCAGGGTCAATGAGTACCCACTCTTACAAACGAAACATTTGTTGTCACGCCCGCAGAAGGAACAATGTGCATCGCACGATTCTGAAAAAAAGCAAAGCAGTGCATCATACTTTTTGTTTTCTTGACCGTATGGGATGATATTGGTTTTAAGATAAACTGGTTGTCAACAAAAGAGGAGAAACACACGTTTTCAAAATGTTTATGTATATTTAGGCTAAAGCAGCAATTTCTTCATGTTCTAAACAAGAAGTAAATCACACTTGCCTTGAGTAAGTTAGAAATATTAAAACATTTTAATAAACATTTAAATGCAGTTATTGAAAAGGTTAGGGATTTTTAGGTAAGAAAAACAACGTTTACAAATAATGTTTAATTACTATTATTGAATAGGTTACGTATTATAGGGTAACTAAAAACAACGTTTACTAATAGTGTTGAATTACTAAATAAAGTCAAAGCTATATTTTGCAAAGTTACAGCCCCTGTGGCGGTCTTTACTATACTCCGTTAAACTAAACTCTGAATTTACCAGAGCAATGCCCGATTCGTGCTCCTCTACAGCTCGGGATGCTGGCGCACGACACCGCAAAATATTAACAGCCAATATCCACAACACCCGACCCGTTTGAGATCCACACTGAAAGTGTATTTGTCTAAGACCATCTCCAACACCAGATTCCACCAAACAACAAAACAGGAAAACATTTGTATCATCCTGAAAACGAGGAGATGGAAATTGCTGGGATATGTCTTCATAATGACCACTGAACTACTATCGAAAGCAGCACTGAGTCGGATCCTAGAAGGAGAGAGGAAAGTGGCAGACCAAAACCAACTTGGAGACAAACTATGGAAGAAGAACTGTCGTTTACTGGCTTGACTTGTGGCTCAGTCGCAAGGAGTAACTACACAAAACATAATGTTAAAATGATTATACGTATTCTCTATGGTACCTTAGCTGCTCAATATATATATATATATATATATATATATATATATATACATACATATATATATATATATATATATATATATATATATATATATATATATATATATATATATATATATATATATATATATATATATATATATATATATATATATATATATATATATATATATATATATATATATATATATAAGATGTTAGTGTTTACGTATAAAGCTGTACACGACGATGCGCCAAAATACCTGTCCGATTTAGTGTGCCCATACACACCAGCAAGAGCCCTGCACTCGGCAAGCATTAACATGTTAACTGTTCGGCGGACTCATCTCGAAGCTGGAGTCAGCTCGTTTGCGATCGCCGCGGCGACTTTGTGGAATACTCTGCCTAATGATATTAAAATGTCGGACACTCTTTCTACTTTCAAGGCACGCCTTAAGACTTATTTTATCGATTCTCAACCTAGTCCATCATGGTAGTTCCTGCATTAATTTATTTATCTTATTACGTATTAACCTATTCATACATTTATTTATTAATTATAAATTCATGTACATTATTTCAATTATATCTATTTACATAGTCTTACTTCTCAATAATATTAACACATTGATCTCTAATTATGATAACTATTTTTTGTATATTTATTTACTATACTTATATGTATTTCATTAATCTTTATTAATATAATTTTAGTTAATTTAACTTTTAATTATACATTATACTATAAATTATATATATATATATATATATATATATATATATATATATATATATATATATATATATATATATACATATATATTGAATTAATATATTATTAATATTTTATTTTATATTTATTTATTATATATTTTATGTTCTTACTTTATCTGGCTTGTATAATGTATTTGTAAATAATTACTTGTTTATTTGGCAATTTTACAACTATATCTCTTGTATGGCGCCACGAACAATTACTCATACCCATGCTACTGCTTCTACTGCTGTTACTGCTGCTATTGCTGCTATTGCTGCTACTGCAACTACTTTTACTGCTACTGCTACTACTGCTGCTACAACTGCTGCTACTACTACTGCTAATGCAACTGTTGCTGCTACTGCAACTGTTACTGCTGCTACTACTGCTGCTACTGCAACTGCTGCTGCTACTGCAACTACTACTAAAGCTACCGCTGCTACTGCAGCTGCTACTACAGCTACTGCTGCTTCTGTTATTATTACTGCAGCTGCTGCTACTGCTACTACTTCTGCTGCTGCCACATCTTCTTCTACTACTGCTGCTGTTGC
>BSQZ01000010.1:9375000-9412500 GCA_033239005.1 Lamellibrachia satsuma
GTGGGTCTCTTTATTTTATCAAATGTTCAGTATATGCATTGTTTGTATGATTTATAAAGTACCCAAGCGTATGTACTAGATAGGTATCATCGGCATATGTAACGAGTTTATAGCCAGCACTGGCTTGTGAGAAATTAAGTAACTAATGTAGTAATATTAATGCTGAAGATTTCAACCCATAATAGTTTAATTTTGTTAATATGATTGCGTGGTCAAGTGTATCGAATGTTTTCGATAAATCAAGAAATATAATGATGCGTAAATGGTTGTTATCCAATTGTGTAATGATCCTATCAACTATTTCTAGAACTACACATTCAGTTGAATTGGGGGGTCGGAAGCCGTATTGCTTTCTCTGACACTAGTTTAGTATTTGTAAAATACATGAGTAATTGGTTTACAAAATTCTTTCGCGTACATTTGAAATAACAGGCGAACGGGATATCGGTCTGTAATTTATGAATGATGCGGGGTAATTGTTTTAGATATAGAATTAATTTTGCTAATTTAAATTTGTCAGGAATTTGTCCTGTGTTCAATACGTGATTTATTAATAATGTTAAAGGTTTGACTATGTCTAGTTCAATACGTTTTAGTAGTTTGCTTGGTATTCTATCAAAGCCATTTTTAGTTGGAAGGTTGCGGATTACTTGTGATACGGATTCCTCTTGTACAGGCCCCTCTATTTCTGTAAATCTGAAACCACTTTTATTCTTATTTTTGAGAAATTGAGTAAAATTATTTGTATTTGTACACGATATGCATTAGGGCCTATTTCCGTAAAATTTTGTTAAATTCATTAGCTACGTCAAGCTTACTAGTACATGTCTTATTATTTTTGCTTAACCCATCCTGGAAGCGGTGTGCCTATTTTCTGTCTTGGTATAATTTTATTAATTGTTTTGTTACAACTCTCTTACAGGCATATGACACTAAATTTAACATTTAAAACTTTTAGTTCCTCCACGAATGCCTCTATTTCGGTAAATTTAGCATTAATAGATTTGTATCACGTATCGCGTGACTGACAAGTGAAGTCTCGTCGTTATGTGCTACTCTTGTGGATTTATTTCTGTACTCGTTGGATGTGAAGCAGAATATTCATTTTATGAACCTTCGTAGTTTCGGTGGACCGTTGATTCTGACATATTGGCGTATTGGATTACTTAGAATATTAATTTTGCTTTCTCAATCACACCTGTCATCAGACATTTGCCTGAATGCTTAATGACCTGGTGAACCGTGAAGACAAGTGGCCGTCGTCGTGTTTAGTCTTTGCATGTCTTTCTGACATGTTGGTGCAATGTAGCTTAAGTCTCGATGCTGGGCGATGCCGATTGATGCGACACAGCACAGAGCTCGCATCGGACTGTTCGTGTTGTATCAGGGTGGAGTGCGTGTAGACTTGCAACGTGAAGACGTTACAAGCACTGAAATGTGTCGCCGTCGTTATTCAGCCATGACGGCTGTGTTTATAGTCTCAGCACTTCTGACGGACACTCTTTATTTCATTCCATCCTGGACAACTCCAATTAATGTTTAGTCTGCTGAGTTGAAGCAGCATGACCGATGCCATAACACATCCCAGGTGAAGACGGATGGCCCCTTCATGTTCAATGTCTGCTACGCATCCATTTCTGCCTTTGTTGCCATCGACTGACCGAATGCGTCGGTTAGTGCAGTGTCTTCTACGTTACCCCAGCCGCAAAATTCGGTCGGTGTGAAGAGTGTTTTCATGCAACACCTCCCTATATTGCTTCATCGGCTGGCCTCATTGTCGCACCCCCAAATCCGTTACAGGGGCAATTACCGTGGCCGGCCTCAAAGTAAAGCCAATCACCCGGGACTCAAAGCAGAGCCTCGTGTTTGATCACCTAGCCCTAACCCTAACCCTAGTCCACAATCCTAGCATTAACCCGAGCCCCAACCATGTTTGGAGTATAACTACTTGAGACTACTTGAGATAGACGAAATTTCTCTAAACAGTTTGAAATCATCAGCATATAGTGATATTTCACATGAATCAGCATGATTAGTGAGATAATTAATATACAAGATAAACCGAAGTGGGCCAATTTGTGAACCTTGTGGTACACTGGACAACACCGGCTTCCAGTCAGATGCTTTGCCTTCGCGCACCACACGTTGTTTACGGTTGAGAAGGTAGGACTGCAACAATTGTATGCATTGCCCAGAATACCCATATGATTTAAGCTTGTAAATTAACAGTGGGTGACACACTGAGTCAAAGGCTTTACTAAAGTCCAACTAAAAAGTATCAACTTGTATCTTGCTGTCAATAGATTAAGAAATGGAGTCCAAGTAACAAACTAGGTTATATACTGTGCTTCTACACTTCACAAATCCATGTTGGTGCCGAAATTGTGTTACGCACGTGGTTATACAATGAGTC
This sequence comes from Lamellibrachia satsuma, assembly GCA_033239005.1. Classification (NCBI taxonomy): domain Eukaryota; kingdom Metazoa; phylum Annelida; class Polychaeta; order Sabellida; family Siboglinidae; genus Lamellibrachia; species Lamellibrachia satsuma. Next base: position 9,377,414 of record BSQZ01000010.1, read on the forward strand.
ATTCACCACATTCTCAAAAACTTTACTAAATAGCGGTAAAAGAGAGTTATGTATGTAGTTACATACATTTCGTTTGTCTCCCTTCTTGTACACAGAAATAACATTTACACGTTTAAAACAGGTTGGAAAAGTTCCACAATTTAAGGACATAAATGTACTGTTAGTGAACCTGCTAATTCCGTGGCTCATCCCCTGAGGATTACACCTGATATGTTATCGTGGCCACATTTTTATTTACATTGGTGGATTTAAGTACCCCAATGACATTTTCATTAGACACGTTGATGTGCGAAATTTTGTCTGATTGAAAGGGATAATCAAGATTATCTACCAAAGTAAAGACATATTGAAAATAGTCCGAAAATAGTTCGGTTATATCAACCGTTATATTCATTGAGTTTTCACATTCGTTTGCTTGCTTTTGGCAAAACTGAATAGGCGTTTAGTAGTTAGTTTAACTGACTGTTCGATTTGTGATATGTAATCATAATACCTTTCTCGTTTAAGTTTCTTAGAATTGGTTCGTAATTCAGAAAATACCTGATAGTCAGTTAATGAATGTGAGCGTTTCAACGCTTTGTGTGCGTTGTCTTTCTCTTTCAGGGATGAGATCATATCGTTATCATACCATATAGGGTACTTACGTACGCGAATGAGGTTACAAGGAACACACTTATTTATAGCAGCAGAAACAAAGTCATAAAATAAATCAAAACCCTCATCAATGCTGGTAGTGTGCTTGTATTATTTAAAATATATTTGTTATAATGTTTGTATCGCAATGCATCATTTGTTTTCACAAATAGTTGTTCATACAGTGTTAATTGGATGTCCGTTGTTCAATATTTTAAATAGAAAAAAGTTACAAACCTGGATAGCCCTGATTTTTGCGTGATGTGTTTTGTTTGTAAACAAAAGCAGTTTTCATAAACGCTGTTAACTATTTGTGAGTAACATTTTACATTTAACTCACAGTGTTGAGTACATACTAAGTCACTGACTATTGTTGACCAGATGAACCGGCTGCCTAAACAAACAGTTTCAGGGTCTCACTCACCGCAAGTGTTGGCCGTGGTCAATGTGTACCCGCTCTTACAACGAAAACATATGTTGTTACGCCAGCAGTAGGAACAATGTGCATCGCACGATTCTGAAAAATAGCAAAGCAGTGCATCAGACTTTTTGTTTTCTTGACCGTATGGGATGATATTGGTATTAAGATAAACTGGTTGTCAACAAAAGAGGAAAAACACACGTTTTCAAAATTTTTATGTATATTTAGGCTAAAGCAGCAATTTCTTCATGTATTAAACAAGAAGTAAATCACACTTGCCTTAAGCAAGTTAAAAAGACTAAAGAATTTTAATGAACATTTAAAGGTAGTTATTGAATAGGTTAGGGATTTTAGGGTAAATAAAAACAACGTTTACTAATAATGTTGAATTACTAAATAACGTCTAAGCTATGTTTTGCAAAGCACTGAGTCGGATCCCAGAAGGAAAGTGGCAGACCAAAACCAAACTATGGAAGAAGAACTGACGTCTGCTGGTCTGACTTGTGGCTCGGTCGCAAGAAGTAGCTATATATAACATATTGTTAAATTGATTATATGTCTTCTCTATGGTAACCTATCCGCTCAATATATATATATATATATATATATATATATATATATATATATATATATATATATATATATATATATATATATATATATATATATATATATATATATATATATATATATATACATATATATATATATATATATATATATATATATATATATATATATATATATATATATATATATATATATTTATATATTAGATTCTGCGGCATGTCAAACAGGCCAAATGTGACATATGTTCTCTCTCTCTCTCTCTCTCTCTCTCTCTCTCTCTCTCTCTCTCCTATATATATATATATATTATATATATATATTATATATAAATATATATATATATATATATATATAAAGACGGAGATATATATATATATATATATATATATATATATATATATATATATATGTATATATATATATATATATATATATATATATATATATGAGAGAGAGAGAGAGAGAGAGAGAGAGAGAGAGAGAGAGAGAGAGAGAGAGAGAGAGAGAGAAAGAGAGAGAGAGAGAGAGAGAGAGAGAGAGAGAGAGAGAGAGAGAGAGAGAGAGAGAGAGAGAGAGAGAGAGAGAGAGAGAGAGAGAGAGAGAGAGAGAGAGAGAGAGAGAGAGAGAGAGAGAGAGAGAGACATGTCACGTTTGGCCTATTTGACATGCCGCAGTGCCCGTACATATCAGAATTTGCTAAGTGACTTGCCATTATCCCGTTTTCGACAGTTTATTGTATATTCAGATTAGAGCAGCAATTGCTGCATGTATAAAGATAAAAAGGTTGAACAAATTAGAAAGATTAACAAAATTGAAATGGTAAAAGTAGTTACTGTGTTTGGTGGGGATTCTGGAGGTAACTGAAAACAACGTTTACTAATAATGTTGAATTATTAAATAATGTCAAAACTATAATTGTTAAAGGCACAACCTGGTTCTCAGTACACTCCTGTAAAACCAAACTCAGAATCTGCCAGAGCAGTGTCCGCTTCGTGCTCCTCTGCAGCTGGGGTGCCAGCGCATGACACAGCAAGGTACTAACAGCCTTGCCACGTTCCACAACACCCCGACCCGTTTTACAAAGGTAGGTACTGCAAGTGTATTGGTCAGAGACCATCTCCAACACCAGACTCCAACAAACAACAACACGGGAAAACATTTGTATCATCCAGAAAAGGAGAAGATGGAAATGGCAGGGATATGTCTTCAGAATGACCATTGATCTACCAGTGAAAGCAGCACTGAGTTGCATCCCAGAGGGATAGAGGAAAGTGACTAACCAAAACCAACATCTTCATCAATTCATTTAGCGATTCAGATTGGTTTATATTCAAATATGTGTTGCGCAGCAAAACACACGCCACAAAATATTTATCTTGATTAGAAAGTACAAATTGGATATGGGAGACTCCTATTAAGACTAGTGAAGTCGCTCTCACTGGACCCACCTCGGTAGATTTTCAATGAGTTTATTTGTTGTATATTTCCACGTGTATAAATGTCTTATATTTCCATCAATTAAGTGACTTCCATTTGCGCATCAATGTTCAATAAATTTCTGTGTGTGCCTATATGGATACTTACATGTAAATTGTTGTAGGTGATTGTTTCGCATAGTGATAAGTGTGTACGTTTTTACCATTGGTTTTGTTAATGTGTATTTATTCTTGAATATGTGTGCAAATATAGCAATTTACAACAATGCATACGCAGAGATATTATGATATATATATTTTAGCACAATGCATATATTATCCTTGTTGGCGGTGTGTAGTCACCTTATCTTTGAAAATGTATGGTGCATTGTTGATGATATGTTGTAAATGATATCTCACTCAGACACTTTTTTCAAATTCATGTTGTGTCGCAAGTGTGTGTATTTTGTTGTGTTTGCGCGTGAGATGATTGTGTATGTACGCATTCTTGTTTATCGGCCAGTTTTGTAAAATCCTGGTAACTGTTTGTGCTTGAATGTGTAGTAGAATCGCAGTATCAACAAAGTCCTCTACTATTAGTACATGACTTTGTTGATATGTGTGATAAATCGTGTCTGTGCCTGGATGCAACAAAAACCAAAGATATGTGTATTGACTTTAGGAATGACCCTCCATCCCAGAGTGGCACTGTCATCCACGAAGGTAAGGTAGAGGTAGTTGACGAATAGAAATACCTCGGTACGATTATTGACAACAGACTGAGGTGGGACCGTCACTGTAGCGCTACGTATAAAAATTGCCAGCAGCGTCTATACTGTCTAAGGAAGATTCGTTCCTTTAACATAGGTGATACCATTTTGTCCATGTTTTATAAGTCGTTTATCCAGAGTGTTTTGACGTTTTCTTTTATCTGTTGGTTTGGGAACGTCAGACAAAAAGACAAGAATAATGTGCAGCGAATTGTAAACATCAGCAGCAAAGTGACTGGTACGAAACAAACCACTCTCACTGTTCTATACGAAAAGCAGGTATTGCGGAAAGCCGCTCGCATTCTGGCTGACAACACGCATATTTTGCAGGAGGAATACGTCCTTCTGCCGTCGTCTACACGGTTTAGAACTGTTACATGCAAAACAAATAGAAAACGGCTATCATTTATTCCTGTGTATGTTCGACTGTTAAATGATACTTCTCTCTCTAACGTTGCTTCTGAACCAGTCTTCTGTGCGTGTTGCTATACTGCTGATATTTATTATAAGGTTGCATGTGTGTGCGTGTTCTTTAGCAGTGTTTATATGTTGTTATTTACTACATTCTAGTATGATGCTATTTTATATGTGATGCGACGACCACAATTAGGTTTTTCAATTAGGCTTATCATTTTTATGTTTTAGAAACCGCTTGTAATTATGTATTTTTAGTTTCTTATTTTATGAACGTTGCACACAAATTTCCCTTGATGGGAAAATAAAGTATTGTTGTATTGTATTGTATTGTATTGTATATTGTATTGTATTGTATCTGTATTTTTAGTAAGTCTTCAACGTATCAAACACAGAAGCTTTTAAATGGTGGCTCCGTATGTGAATTGTATTTGCTTACATATATTATTTTAATAACTTTCTTTTGAAATTTCTTGATGCTGTTACACTGGTAGTCCCAGATCGTTATGCAGTAATTTATGTGGGGTAATATTAATGAATGATATAGTGTAATTTGATACTTAATGGTAAGACATGATTCAACTTGTTTATAATTTCTTTTGTCCTAGAACACTTATTTGCAATTTTCTCAATATGTTGATGCCAAATTAGATCCGTGTCTAACATTAGGCCTAGAAAGTTGAAATGTTGGACTCTTTCAATGTTTACACCAACAGTTGTTAATGTGGATACTATTACCCTTTTGTTCGACATTTGAAAAATCATATATTTACTTTTGTTGATGTTTAATGATAATTTATTTAATTTTGGCCATTCTGCTATATTGTGGGACTCTTTATTTTATCAAATGTTCAGTATATGCATTGTTTGCATCATTTGTAAAGGACCCAAGCGTATTTACTAGATAAGTATCATAGGCATATGTAATGAGTTTAAAGACAGCACTAGCTTGTGAGAAATTACGTAACTAATGTAATAATATTAATGCTGAAGATTTCAACCCATAATGGTTTAATTTTGTTTATATGATTGCGTGGTCAAGTGCATCGAATGCTTTCGATAAATCAAGAAATATACTGATGCGTAAATGGTTGTTATCCAATTGTGTAATGATCCTATCAACTATTTCTGGAGCTACATATGCAGTTGAATGTGAGGGGGTCTGAAGCCGTATTGCTTTTTCTGACACTAGTTTAGTATTTGTAAAATACATGAGTAATTGGTTATACAAAATTCTTTCGCGAACATTTGAAATAACAGGCGAACGGAATATCGGTCTGTAATTTGTGAACGATGCGGGGTAATTGTTTTAGATATAGGAATTAATTTTGCTAATTAAAATTTGTCAGGAATTTGTCCAGTGTTCAATACGTGATTTATCAATAATGTTAAAGGTTTGACTATTTCTAGTTCAATACGTTTTAATAGTTTGATTGATATTCTATCAAAGCCATTTTTATTAGGAAGGTTGCGGATTATTTGTGATACGGATTCCTCTTGTACAGGCCCCTGTATTTCTGTAAATCTGAAACCACTTTTATTCTTATTTTTGAGAAATTGAGTAAAATTATTTGTATTTGTACACGATATGCTTTAAGGCCTATTTCCGTAAAATTTGGTTAAATTCATTAGCTATGTCAAGTTTACTAGTATATGTCTTATTATTTTGCTTAAGACATGTTGGAAACGGTGTGCTAATTTTCTGTCTTGCTATAATTTTAATAATTGTTTTGTTAGATATAAAACTCTCTTGCAGGCATATGACACTAAATTTAACATTTAAAACTTTTAATTGGACTTGGACTTGGTGCAGCGACTTGAATTTGGTGTAGATCATTTGCAGAAATACGCTAAATATCAAATAGAATAAGTATTACTATTGCATATATATTATACACAAACGTATTGTAGACATATATTAGGAAACAGGTTTTGTTAATTATTAGTCAGAGGGAGTGTTTTAGAGTAAGTTAGTTTCGGATTCTGTCAGGGAATTCAGCGAGCGTTAATAGGGGTGTTTACAATTCGAAAATTGAGATAACAGTGAATAGTCAGTAACATTGAATATTGGTTAGAATAAGTATTAGTATTATACATATATTGTTCATCAACTTCTTGTAGACATATATTAAGAAACCGTTGTTGTTAACAGAGGTAGCATTTTTTTTCCCGGATTCAAACTCAACGAGTGATAAAACGGAGTTTGTTTACAGGTCATTCAACCCGTGCATCGAGCTATCGTTTACATTGGCTAATATATATATATATATATATATATATATATATATATATATATATATATATATATATATATATATATATATATATATATATATATATATATATATATATATATATATATATATATATATATAAGATAAAGTGATTTATTTACTTAAATTACATACATAAGGTAATATCTGACATAGTGGTAGCCAACGTTTTCGGTAAAAAGGAATTAACAGCAGGATTTTAGCGTAAATTAGTACACACTGACTTCGTTGTTTTGTTACACAGTGTTCTCCGTATTCGCTAGGTGGCAGGATTTTTAGCCTAAATTGTTCTTTTGATCACAAAAACAGCCTTATTCAAGGCTAACGTAGCAAACTAATTAAAACTAAATTGTATGATGGCGCCGTGCAAAAGGCAGTTAAAGGCAACAAGGCACTTAATTTGTGGCAGTTGCAATAACTGGGTAGATTTCGTCAAGTCTGGGTGCGAGAAGTCCTGGGGTGAGGTCCAGGCAGATATTTTTAGTTTTGAGTGTAGGGGATGCGCAAGGATGAAGGAAGTAGAGGTGGAGTTGGAAGAGCTGAGGCTGCTCATTGTGGCAATGGTGGGAAGGGAACAGGGGAGTTGTGCCAGTAGTTCCGGTGGGGGAACTGTAGACGATAAAGTGGGGAAAGACACGAGAGATGCTAGGGAGAGCTCACCTCAGCCTGGGAGGAAGCTGAGAGGAGGGAAGGTGACAGGTCATAGGGAGACAGGACGTAAGGAGACGGGAAGGAAAGGAACGGGAGGGAAGACAACCAGAGTGAAGGAGAGGGGAGTTAGGGAAGACAGGAGGGAAGGAGAAGGGAGTGGGGGAGACGGGAGGGAAGACAACCGGAGTGAAGGAGAGGGAGTAGCGGAGACAGGAGGGAAGGAGAAGGGAGTGGGGAGACGGGAGTGAAAACAACTGGAGTGAAGGAGAGGGGAGTAGGGGAGACAGGAGGGAAGGAGAAGGGAGTGGGGGAGACGGAAGGGAAAACAACCGGAGTGAAGGAGGGGGGAGTGGGAGAGACAAGAGCAAAGGAGTGGGAAGTGGGGGAGACAGGAGGGAAGGGGTCAGGACAGAATGTGATGGAGGGGATCGAAAGGAAGAGTTATTCTGCAGTAGTGATAGAGGGGGTGAGGAAGAGAGCGATGGTGTTTGTGGGGGATTCGAAAGTTAGGAAGACCGACAAAGTCTTAAACAAGGGAGATGATGTGGTGGTCTGCTTGTCTGGAGCCAAAATAGAGGCGATAACTGAGAGGGTAAAAAACATCGTAGGCTCGGGTAAGGGTGGATCTGTTTTAGTACACGTAGGGAAAAATAACGTAGAGAGGGAGGGTATAACTGTCATAGTTAGGAAATATAGGCAGTTGGTCAGAACACTAAAACAGACGCGGGTTGAGCAGGTAATACTGTCAGGGATTTTACCTGTAATGGGCAGGAGGGGTCACAAATATCGAAATTGTCGGGGGATTGCAATTAACATGTTAGTCCAGATGCTGTGTAGGGAAGAGGAAGTTGGATTTGTGGATTTATGGGGAAGTTTTGTTGGGAGGGCAGATATGTACATGAAGGATGGGCTTCATTTAAGTGGAAAGGGGGCGGCAGTATTCGCGGACAAACTTTCAGCAGCAGTAGATAGCGACTTGGGTACAATGACAAATATTTTTGGAAGTAAACATTCTTTAAACTAGAAGTGCAGGGGGGTTACCTAGAGGTGTCTCAAGCAGAACAAGAGGCCACTAGCACAGATAAATCAATATCAAATCATCCAAAAAACATCTCTGAAAAGGGTTATAGATGCGTATGTTTAAATGCAAGGAGCATAGTAAATAAGAAAAACGAATTAAACATTATGGTAGAAGATATTGACCCTCACATAATTGGTATAACTGAATCATGAGCCAACATAGATATAACAGATGCTGAATTAGGATTGACAGGATACGTAATGTTTAGGAAAGATCGAATAGGAAGAAGGGGCGGGGGAGTTATTTTATATGTTAAAGAATCTATTCAGGCTTATGAAATAAAACTAGAAAGGGAAGCATATTGCGATGAAGCTGTTTGGTGCAAAATTGTTTCAGGAAATTCAAAATTAACTATTGGATTAATTTACCGAAGTCCAAACATAAACGAAGAGGACAACACAAAAATAAAAAACGCTATAAAGGAAGTTAGTAAAGGGGAATGTATCATAATGGGAGATTTTAACCATGGACACATACAATGGAATTCTCTAGAGAGCACAGGGATTGAGGATCAACAATTTCTATGTTTAATCCAGGATAGCTTTCTTACTCAGCACGTACTAGAACTAACCAGGGGAGAAAATGTATTAGATATAGTTTTGTCATCACAAAAAGAATTAGTGGACAATGTAAAAATATTTGAACCATTGGGTAATAGTGACCATAATCAAATACATTTTGACATCAATGTAAAATCAGAAAGTAAAAATAAGAAAACGTACAAGGAAACTTCCACAAAGGTAACTACAAAGATATGAGAAAATATTTAGCACAGCTAGATTGGAATAACATGCTGATGAATAAGACCGCAATTGAATGTTGGAATATTCTAAAATATGAAATTGAGAGTATCATCGATAAATTTGTTCCCTTCCTAAAACAAGGAAAACGGTGTAGAAGGAAACACTTGACAAAAGAGGCTATTAGAAAAATAATGCTAAAACAAACTATGTGGAGGGTTTATAGGCGTACCAGAAAGGAAGAAGACTATGCAAAATACAAAGAGGCACTTAATGCAGCTACAACTGAAATCAGACAATCTAAAAGAAGCTATGAGCAAAAACTGGCATGTAACATAAAAAATGACAGCAAGAGTTTTTATGCATATGTCAGGAGTAAACAAAACGTACAAGACAAGGTTGGACCTCTAGAAGACAGTGCTGGAAATATAATATCACAGGGGTTTTTAATGGCGAAAGACCTAAATGGTTACTTCAGTTCAGTGTTTACCAAAGAAGATATTAGTTCACTACCAGTTGCTGATGCTAAATTTCAGGGGGCTAAATCTGAATATTTAGGACCGTTAGTTGTAACTCCAGAATTGGTAGCTAAGAAAATAAAGGCAATGAAGGATAACAAATCACCGGGTGTGGATGGGATTCCTCCAAAATTACTAATGGAAACAGTAGATCAAATCAGTATACCACTTGCAAGAGTATTCAACTTGTCATTAAAAAGGGGAGTTGTTCCGTTGGAATGGAAAGAAGCAAACATCATACCATTATTTAAAAAGGGTTCGAGAAATAAGTCAGAGAATTACAGACCAGTGAGTTTAACGTCAGTGATTTGTAAATTATTAGAAAGGTTAATTAAAGACCATATGGTGGACTTCCTCGTTAAGCATAAATTATTAAATTCATCTCAACATGGATTCCTTAAAGCGAGGTCATGCTTAACAAATATGTTATGTTTTTTGGAAGAAATCACTAAGTGGATAGACGTGGGATCGCCAGTAGATATTATCTACTTAGATTTTCAAAAAGCTTTTGACAAAGTGCCACATCAAAGATTGCTACTTAAATTAAAAGCCCATGGTATCGGGGATAGCATATCTGACTGGATAGAACAATGGCTGACTGACAGAAGACAACGAGTTGTAGTAGATGGAGAAGTTTCAAATTGGAAATCGGTTTTGAGTGGGGTACCTCAAGGATCAGTATTAGGACCTATATTATTCTTAATTTATATCAATGACTTGGACGACAGTATAACAAGTAACGTACTGAAATTTGCGGATGACACAAAACTGTTTAGAAAGGTTAATACTGATGGTGATAAACAACATTTACAAAACGATCTAGACAGATTAGTGAAATGGTCTGAGAAATGGCAGATGCTATTCAATTTTGGGAAATGTAAATGCCTACATACAGGACATGGGAACTTGAATGTAAACTATAAAATGGGAGATACTGTTCTGGGTACTACTGTAAAAGAAAAGGACTTAGGGGTTACAATAAGCGGTGATATGAAAGTTTCAGAGCAGTGTGGTATTGCAGCTTCAAAGGGTAATAAAATTCTTGGATTGATTAGAAGAAGCATAACATACAAGGAAAAAAGTTAATTATACCTCTTTATAAAGCAATAGTTAGACCTCATTTAGAATACTGTATACAAGCATGGAGACCATATCGTAAGTAGGATATAGATACGCTTGAACGCATACAAAGGAGAGCAACTAAAATGATTCCAGAACTTAGAGACCTTAGTTATGAAGAACGCCTGAAAGAATGTGGTTTAACAACTCTAGAGACAAGGAGGTTAAGAGGAGATCAGATTGAAGTTTTTAAGATATTGAATGGGTATGAAAATATTGATAGAAACATGTTTTTCTCACTCACGAAGGATAGCAGAACTAGAGGACATGAGGTAAAATTAGTAAAGGATCAATGTAGATTGGACATCAGGAAGCACTCGTTCTCACAGAGGACAATAAATGAATGGAACAAATTGTCTACTGATTGTGTAACTGCTAGCAGCGTGAATATGTTTAAAAACAAGGTTGACACATATATCAGGAGGGCGGGTTATAAGTAGGTGAACATTGTTGGACTCTCGATAAGCCAATGGCTTCCTTGTCCACTTGCCATCTGGGCCTTTGGCTTGGATGGCAAATCTTGTTAAATCTTAAGACATGCTGAAACGGTGTGCTAATTTTCTGTCTTGCTATAATTTTATTAATTGTTTTGTTAGATATACAACTCTCTTACAGGCATATGACACTAAATTTAATATTTAAAACTTTTAATTCCTCGACGAATGCCTCTATTTCGGTAAATTTGGCATTAATAGATTTGCATCACGTATCGCGTGACTGACAAGTGGAGATGTTTGGATTGTGGTCTCATCGTTATTTGCTACTCTTATGGATTTATTGCTGTACTCATTGGATGTGAAGCAGAATATTAATTTTATGAACCTTTGTAGTTTCGGTGGACCGTTGATTCTGACATATTGGCGTATTGGATTACTTAGAATATTAATTTTGCTTTCTCAATCACACTTGTCATCAGACATTTGCCTGAATCCATCAGCAGCAGATCAACCAAGCGTGACACTACGTTAAGTTTACCCAGGCGTGACCAGGTGGTAATTGGCCGGACATTATCTATCCTATCGTTACGTGTGCTTAATGACCTGGTGAACCGTGAAGACAAGTGGCCGTCGTCGTGTTTAGTCTTTGCATGTCTTTCTGACATGTTTGCGCACTGTAGCTTAAGTCTCGATGCCGGGCGATGCCGATTGATGCGACACAGCACAGAGCTCGCATAGGACTGTTCGTGCTGTATCAGGGTGGAGTGCGTGTAGAATTGCAACGTGAAGACGTTACAAACAGTGAAATGTGTCGCCGGCGTTATTCAGCCATGACGGCTGTGTTTATATTCCTGGCGCTGCTTCCTTTGATCAGCGCGGTGTGCCTCCTGGCGGCAACGCTGCATATGATTCACGCATAGTGTCTCTTTCAGTGACATCCGACTCTTGTTCTATGTAGTTAGCACCACAAACAAATATGATTCACACATAGTGTCTCTTTCAGTAACATCCGACTCTTGTTTTATGTAGTTAGCACCACAAACACATATGATCAGTGGTCGTTTCATTTAAAGCAATTTGATACGTGTTCGAACATATGTATTTTCGTCCGTTAAACAGTTTAGCTCTTCCTAGATTGGTTATGTCCACGGTTGTCTTGACGCCCGGTTGAGAGATTCGTTTAGTCCGTCTCAGCACTTCTGACGGATACTCTTTATTTCATTCCATCCTGGACAATTCCAATGAATGTTTAGTCTGCTGGGTTGAAGCAGCATGACCGATGCCATGAAACATCCGACGTGAAGACGGACGGCCCCTTCATGTTCAGTGTCTATGCATTCATTTCTGCCTTCGTTGCCATCGACTGACCGAATGCGGTAAAGCGTTCGGTTAGTGCAGTGTATTCTGCGTTACCCCAACCGTAAAATTCGTTCGGTGTGAAGAGTGTTTTCATGCAACACCTCCCTATATTGCTTCATCGACTGGCCTCATTGTCGCACCACCAAATCCGTTACAGGGGCAATTACCGTGGCCGGCCTCAAAGTAAAACCAATCACCCGGGACTCGAAGCAGAGCATCGTGTTTGATCACCTAGCCCTAACCCTAAGTTAGGGTTGACTTAATTACTTTTATTTTGCACTTGAGTAAAAGTAAGAGTAATTCACTTCGAAACTAAAGTAAAAGTAAAAGTAGCTGGTAAAATAAACAACTTTAGTAAAAAGTAAAAGTACTTTTCAAAAGTACTTTAAGTAAAAGGATGCCTAACCCTAGTCCGTAATCCTAGCATTAGAGAGTTTTTGCAAGCGTACCAATCTCGGCTCTCTTCCCGATCTCGATCTCGCGCGCGATCGGTACGGTGAGTAGGAGATCGGGGACCGAGTAGACTTTTTGCAACACGCGCCAACGTAACCCGATCTACGCGGGTGGCGCCGTCTACCTTTTATTGTGTTGTCCCACAAATTACGTGTTTACTTAGAGCAGGTGCTATTTCTGTTTTGATTTCCAAATAAGATCATCACACCTTGTATTTTTTTAAGTGAAAGTAAGTCTGAAGAATAAATAAATTATAATATATTTCTTTGTTTATATGTGTAAAAATATATAAAAACATTTATGTTTATATGAACTGAACAATTAATTAAATTCAGCTACATTTGCAGACTTTCCAATTCCAAATCAATCTGTTTTGATTTTTATCAAATCAATTCTTATAAATCAAACAATGTTTGGATCAATTCAACTCCAATTAACATTTGATGAACACCCGGATTTTAAATTACACCCCAAAATGTACACACATCCATTATAATTACACATCCTCATAGGTCTAGATAACAGACATGACATGACAAAATTTACAATGTGGCATTATGTCTCAAATTAATCAAAATAAGAGATTCTTGTGGGACTCACATTTTTGGATTCTACCAACAGTTTAGCATTTAATGTATTGGTCTTTGTAACCACACATGTCAAACCATAGGGATGTAGCTAGATTAATTTCTGAGTTATGACTATTTCCATTTTCTGCCAAATTAATTTTGCATAAATAAAAAAATTTGAATTTTGCATAGACAATGTTTACCAATATCAATATATCTACATTTTCAGCAAACTTCAGATACATACCTTGAAAACTTCTCAAGTTAGACGCACCTGATCAATATAATCTAGAACTATGTATTCAGAAGGTTTTTGTTGCATTTGACACCAATATTTACATAGTTTTCTTACTACAGATGGAACAGGTATAAAATCACCTAGTTGATATTGTGTTGTAATGTGAAGCGTCCATAAAAAAATTGGTTTTCAACATTAAGCCATTTGAATAGGGAATCCATATATGGTGTATTACACTGGCACTGTACTTGTTTTTCATAAATAAATTGTAATTTGATCTCTATGGCCATGGCATTTTGGCTGCTGTACATAGGCCACTTTTAACTATTTACCAACAACATAGAAATTTCAAAGTTCTCATATATGTAGGTGTGTTACTGATCCAAATAAGATTTATTTGTGTTCTAACATGTTTTTTGTTAAACTCATTCGATGGTTCAGTCTCACACATAAAACACACACCTTCAATGCTAATGTGGCAATGGCAGATTGCGGGAGAATTTATATACAGTAGTAAGTCTGTTAATATCTAGCATCTACAAATAATGGAGAATAACCATGCCAAAATCTCAGTTCTTGCATAGTTTTTGGGTTATTTGTATTTTAAGCAGAACAAGAAATATTCATGATATCCGAAAGTATGTAAAATAAAAACACTTTATGGTATGGTTGCATGTCCCAAATTCGTGCTTCGCACAATTCCGTGGGCAATGCGGTTTTTTATCGTTCTGCAACCAGCGGTTGGTCATTGGAGGTTAGTGTTTATGCTGAACTGACAGTTGCACTTGTGGACATCGTATCGAAACAAAATATGAATTTATTTATGAGAATAATAGTCGGATAGTTGCGCTAACCTTTCATATGCAACCAAAACAGAAAAGGTGCACGGGTCGAAGACGAAGTTAGGAAACTCGATTATATATTTTATAAAAAAATATATATAGAATGTTAACCATAACTGTTTGTTTTTGCATTGTACATCATTTCAGTATACTTCTAGTTTATACCATAGGACTGATCTACAATGCGATGTCTAAATCTAAGTCTACGGTGCCGTCGATGGTTTCGTGTAGTTTTGTTTACCATAGTCGTAGGCATAGACAATGCGCATTTAAAACTCTATTTTCCGATGCACTGAGTCCATTTGCAACTAAAATAGGGCAGCTAATCAGTCAACAACAGACTTACGTACACTTGCTGTAGATTTATTATTTTTTTAACCATACTTTCAACGTACTATAAATAGGGAGACCACTAACCGATTGAACCTGCGAAATCGGTGTTTTCCGTATCTCATCGACCTGGCCCCGATCGTGTAAACACAAGAAGCGATGACGTAGCACGCGTAGCGAGATCAGGATCGGGAAGGGAGCCGAGCCCCAACCCTAACCGTCTGATTGTGAGCCATCATATTAGCGTGCATGACGCTTTATTTGGTGTGGGAACTTCATACGACACGTCGCCGCCAGCTATCCACACAGCAATATAACTCTTAAGCAAGTACTTTCCCGAGGAATCGGCTAGATGTTAGGAACCGTTCGTACTTACATCCGAAATCATATTGTCTACCTAAATACATTAGCTTATCAACCTAGGAAACCAAGTATTTCGCTAAGCCATTCAAACGTGTGGTTATGGTGGCTACAACTTAAAATGCACTTTAAAATATTTGGACACTGTCCTAATTTTCCTGTTTTCAGAATATATAATATACATATTGCACCCATTCCTGGAAACATCTAACCATATGAACAGTACGTGACATTCTTGTAATTATACAGCACATCCAAACATCATCGTTCATATTTTAACGACTACACATAGTTAAATAAACATTACTATCTTTACAAATGTAGAAATATCTGACAACTGTTTCACATGATGTACATTGAATAATTGATTATATTTGGGGTATTGGTTATGACTAAGTATTTCGAGACCCTTCAAATAGTTTTATCTTTGATTCATCAAGGATGAACAGACAAGTACAATTTACGATCTGTTAATATACTAATATATCCCTCGGCATCAAGATCGCCACCCAGCAAAGGTCGTATCTGTGCGGTGAGGTGTGGGCAGCTTAATTAGATTAGATTAATTAGATTAGTCTTTTTAAAAATCTTAAGCGACTTTGTGTGACAGTTTATCCGTCGGTCGGAGAACAAAAAACGTACTCAAAATGGGAGAGAAACTAAGGTAGTCTAAGAGTAGGCAGGATTCAACTCACCACAGTCTGCGAGGTGCCAAGTCGCCAGCAAGCAGAGGCCTCCAACAAGGAGTAAATTACACCCCATCATTGCTAGGAGCGGCTTCTTTCTCGTCCAGTCGGTTGCGTTCCTTGTTCGACCAACCTTCTGGAAAAGACACAAAACGTAAGTAATAGTTTCCCAACGACTGGCGCCAAGGACGTGACAAGAAAGGCTGGCGTACCCACGAACGGTCGTCATTTGGTCACTCTCTGTAAACTACAAACGTGATGTGTTTAGGAATTTCATTCATTTCATTTGTTTTCTGTGTGATCAAAGTGTAGGGCATTTCCACTGCAATTTCCACGGAAAAATGACAATTTCTGTCTCAAACCCTGCAGGTTTATTTATGTGAATAATTAAGACATGACTGTACTAATTATTGTGGTAGATTTTACTAGGGCTAAGGGGATTATTTTGTATAAAATATTATATATGCTTGTTTCTGAGATGACTACCACTCAATAAACTGTAGCCTTTTCTTCCAGTGTGGTGGTGAGATCCTGAAATTTATTCTCGCTGCTTCCTTTTTATCTGGTTTCTATGCCGGGGCCATTAAATATTCCACTCAGTCTTAATCGGCGACAAAAGCACCGCGCAACCGCCACTCATCGCCGATCAGTGTTCAAGTTCAAACGGATAAATAAACAGGTTCCAGAACCAAGAAACCTTAATTACGAAAATCGCCTGAATGAATGTGGCTTAACAACCCGTTCAGTTACACCAAATGACATTGTGACTAGCCATAGGCTTGGTCAAAGGGTAGGGAACGGCAATCGACATCGTGTACTCATTGTGCGCTTCAATGGAATCAACGTGCGTGACGAACTGACCCAGGCAAGGCGCAGAGAGCGCGACAGCGACAGAGACAATCAAAACAAAATCTACGTCAACAAGGACCTGACGCAGCGTCGCGCCGCGCTGGCAAGCACTACAAGACAACTGAAATGCCCAACAAAAATCGCAGACTGTTGGACGTACAATGAGAAAGTGGTCACCAAAACACTGCATAACACAATTAAGGTGATCCACACTCATGCTGGTGTGAACTCTCTACTTTGAATGCCTGACCGTTTCTGCAAACTAAGTAAATCTATATTAGAAAGTGCAGCAGGTTTTATATTCTGTGTGGTGTGTGTGTGTGTGTGTGTGTGTGTGTGTGTGTGTGTGTGTGTGTGTGTGTGTGTGTGTGTGTGTGTTTGTGTGTGTGTGTGTGTGTGTGTG
Organism: Lamellibrachia satsuma; assembly: GCA_033239005.1. NCBI lineage: Eukaryota > Metazoa > Annelida > Polychaeta > Sabellida > Siboglinidae > Lamellibrachia > Lamellibrachia satsuma. The sequence continues at coordinate 9,394,545 of BSQZ01000010.1, forward strand.
TGGTGTGTGTGTGTGTGGTGTGTGTGTGTGGTGTGTGTGTGTGGTGTGTGTGTGTGTGTGTGTGTGTGTGTGTGTGTGTGTGTGTGTGTGTGTGTGTGTGTGTGTGTGTGTGTGGGTGGGTGTGTGTGGGTGGGTGGGTGGATGGGTGTATGGTGTGTGTGTGCGTAGTGTGTATGTGTTTGTGTGTGTGTGTATGGTGTGTATGTGTGGTGTATGTGGTGTGTGTGTGTGTGGGGGTGTGGTGTGTGTGTGTGGGGGGGTGTGTGGTGTGTGTATGAGTGTGTGATGTGTATGTGGTGTGTGTGTGGGGGGGTGTGTGGTCTGTGTATGTGTGGTGTGGATGTGGTGTGTGTGTGTGGTGTGGTGTGTGTTGAGTGTGTGTGTGTGTGGTGTGTGTGCGTATGTGGTGTGGTGTGTGTTGTTTGTGCGTGTGGTGTATGTGTGTGTATGTGTGTGTGGGTGTGTGTGTGGTGTGGTGTGTGTGGTTTGTGTGTGGTGTGTAGTGTGGTGTGTGTGAGTGGGTGGGTGGGTGTATGGTGTGTGTGTATGGTGTGTGTGTGTGTGTGTGTGGTGTTTATGTGTGGTGTGCATGTGGTGTGTGTGTGTGGTGTGTTGTGTGTGTGGTGTGTGTGGGTATGTGGTGTGTGTGTTGTTTGTGCGTGTGGTGTGTGGTGTGTGTGTGTTTGTGGTGTTGTGTGTGTGTAGTATGTGTATGTGTGTGTGTGGTTTGTGTGTGTGTGTGTGTGGCGTAGTGTGGTGTGTGTGCGTGTGTGTTTGTGTTTGTGTATGTGTATGTGTGTGTGTGTGTGTGTGTGTGTGTGTGTGTGTGTGTGTGTGTGTGTGTGTGTGTGAGTGTGTGTGTGTGTGTGTGTGTGTGTGTGTGTGTGTGTGTGTGTGTGTGTGTGTGTGTGTGTGTGTGTGTGTGTGTGTGTGTGTGTGTGTGTGTGTGTGTGTGTGTGTGTGTGTGTGTGTGTGTGTGTGTGTGTGTGTGTGTGTGTGCGTGTGTCTGTATTACGTGTGTACAACCGAGAAGATAAAGGATTATAATATTATTATGAACATTGAGTGAAGTAAACGTTCTTCTTTCTTTCTTTCTTTCTTTCTTCATTCGAATAGATTAAGAGGAGATTCAATATAAGTTCGTATGATATTGAATGGTTATGAATAGTTTGATAATTGTTTATAGTCTGAAGGGAAGTAAGATAACTTGAGCACACGAAGTAGGGTCAGCAAGAGAACCGTGTAGTGTATATTGGAAAGGAAGTACTTATTTTCACGGTGGCACCGGGTCAACTCCCCCACGGGGCATGGAACGAGTTGAACTGTCTACCCATTCTTTTGCGATGTTGCATAGAACATGCGATGAATGGATGAATGAGCTCTAGACTATAATTGACTGTTATTGAACCTACAATACATTGTAGCTTGGCTTAATAGGCTTGGCACCCGTTGGCCTCCTCCTTTGTAGATCCTAGATACGCCACTGAGGTCAACACAACAGCAAACCGGGGTAAGTTACATTGAAACTTTAACGATTACCGCGACAACTCACAAAGACATGTATGTCGTGCTAGAATGCAGCTATAAAGGGGACATACCACAGTAGAGACTTGCATTGGTGGCCATGTTAACGTTTTGTCTGGTTATAAGAATACGTGACCATCCAAAATTCTGACCAAGTTTTGTCAAAATCTCATACCTCCAGCTCTTTCAAAACGCCCCGACGTACGATGAACGTCACGTTTGATAAAAATAGCCATGTATTCATGCGCCCACGTGGCCCATAGCTGAACATTCCCATAAATCCCTCCGCCTGTTAAGCTCTCAACAAAAAGGCACTGTTTCACAGCCAGTAGCTTCTACAAACAAACTTGTGAATATGCCTGCTCAATTGCACTTATGTCACACTGTATGAATTGTTTAAATTCACATATCACAATTTAATACGCCCTACATTCGTGTGAAACAATAAACAGGAAGGTCAACAGTGGTCTTACCCAAAATAGGGATTTTTTTGTTTGAGAAAGTGTCAAATTTTATATCAAGTTGCGGCACAATGTATATGTAGACACACGAAGGAACACACCTGCTCGTCAAGGCGTCATTATTTGATTGACAGCTAAGTCTAATCAATGCCTTGCCCATAACATTAACTGAAAACCAGTCACATAATTTAATTACAGGTAGATTTTTACACTTGATAAATCATAGATCATGTACACTAGATTTCCAGATTATTGCAATCCAAAGAAGCCTGTTTACTGTCTCTTTAAATAGACCAGTGAGTTTACTTTAAAATTAATATAATATCATATAATTGCTTGATTTTTAACCAAACATTGCCTAACTTTGTAAGAAAATATGTAATATTTCACATTTAACCGGATTTCGGGTAAATTCCAATGTGTCAGGTTTGTCACATTGTATTGTTTATGTGACTACTTTCATACTTCTAGTTTATAAGATAAAAGGCGAACTGCTTGATTTCGATACGCCGCCATAAAGGGGTATCACATGACCAAATGCTCGTTGCGGCCAGATTTGAAAATGCTGATTTACGCAGTGCTTCCAGTGGCTGTCACACAATCAAAATACAACTATTCTGTCCACATTTTGAATACAATGTTGCTAATGCACTGGACCACAAAACAAATATCACCAATGACTGTTCTAGTGCAAAATGGCTACCTGCTCCTTCAAATACTGGTGTCATACCCCCTAATTGTTTACAAAATTTCCATTTTGGCATCTGATCTGTACCATGCTATTCGTGATTGCTACTGCTGTCTGCCTTTTTCAAGCAAACTGTATACTTTTTCTAGCAACCTTTGCCTAATATTGTTGATACTAAAATGGCTAATAATGTTGATACTAAAAATTGCTTATTGTAGATTTTTAGGTTACCACAAGCTCTTTAATGCTATTTTATCATATGAAAAAAATTTGTTTATTAACAATGAAATATCATATTAAACATAAGTTTGCGCAACATATCAGCTCGTGTACATCAAACGTTATACACAAAACTAAAATGTACATTTATTTGACATTTTTTATAGTTGGTACATCGGTTATAGGACACCTCCTAAGGGAGGCGGTTAAACAGTTTAAATAGTAGCGGCGTTTACCAGTAATGATCTAGTTGACTGGATGGAAATCAATAATATGTATATAATAATATAATGTTATCCAGTCTGACACCGACAACTTTGTAAGTAAAACACACACAACATGGGGCAGATTAGCAACCGTTTTTATTTATTTATTATTATTTATTATTATTAAAAATAAGAGCCCTAATTATATTAACATAATTGCAAATTATAAAAACTAAAAGACATTTGTTATAAAAAAATTTCGCCCTTGATGAAATTTCGCAACTTTGTCATGTGACCGGCGAGAAGATGGAAGTCTCGCCAACTGACATCATTCACCCGCACAGTGTTAACCGTTTTGGATATCCACTATTTTGAGCCTTAGCAAATGTTGCTCTCCTCTTAATTCCTGCAGTATTGACGAGGCTGGCACCGATACCTGTCAACGATTTTTGTTTCCCCTTCTTCTTCGTCACTAATCCCGTTTCACTGCCGTCTCCACCAACCGTCTCCACCAACCGTCTCCACCAACCGTCTCCACGAACCGTCTCCACCAACCGTCTCCACGAACCGTCTCCACTCCCCTATACCCCTAAATCAGTCGAGGATGTAATATTAACAATCAGTTGAGCATGAAACTCTAGCAATCAGTTGAGGATGGAGCTTTAACAATCAGTTCAGTATGGAAATTTAACAATCAGTTGAGGATGGAACTTTAACAATCAGTTGAGGATGGAACTTTACCGTTCAGTTGAGGATGGAACTTTAACAATCAGTTGAGGATGGAACTTTACCGTTCAGTTGAGGATGGAACTTTAACAATCAGTTGAGGATGGAACTTTACCGTTCAGTTGAGGATGGAACTTTAACAATCAGTTGAGGATGGAACTTTACCGTTCAGTTGAGGATGGAACTTTAACGATCAGTTGAGGATGGAACTTTACCGTTCAGTTGAGGATGGAGCTTTAACGATCAGTTGAGGATGGAACTTTACCGTTCAGTTGAGGATGGAACTTTAACGATCAGTTGATTATGGAGCTTTAACAATCAGGTGAGTATGGAACTTTACCGTTCAGTTGAGGATGGAACTTTAACAATCAGTTGAGGATGGAACTTTACCGTTCAGTTGAGGATGGAACTTTAACAATCAGTTGAGGATGGAACTTTACCGTTCAGTTGAGGATGGAACTTTAACAATCAGTTGAGGATGGAACTTTACCGTTCAGTTGAGGATGGAGCTTTAACGATCAGTTGAGGATGGAACTTTACCGTTCAGTTGAGGATGGAACTTTAACGATCAGTTGATTATGGAGCTTTAACAATCAGGTGAGTATGGAACTTTACCGTTCAGTTGAGGATGGAACTTTAACAATCAGTTGAGGATGGAACTTTACCGTTCAGTTGAGGATGGAACTTTAACAATCAGTTGAGGATGGAACTTTACCGTTCAGTTGAGGATGGAACTTTAACAATCAGTTGAGGATGGAACTTTACCGTTCAGTTGAGGATGGAGCTTTAACGATCAGTTGAGGATGGAACTTTACCGTTCAGTTGAGGATGGAACTTTAACGATCAGTTGATTATGGAGCTTTAACAATCAGGTGAGTATGGAACTTTACCGTTCAGTTGAGGATGGAACTTTAACAATCAGTTGAGGATGGAACTTTACCGTTCAGTTGAGGATGGAACTTTACCGTTCAGTTGAGGATGGAACTTTACCATTCAGTTGAGGATGGAACTTTAACAATCAGTTGAGGATGGAACTTTACCGTTCAGTTGAGGATGGAACTTTAACAATCAGTTGAGGATGGAACTTTACCGTTCAGTTGAGGATGGAACTTTAACAATCAGTTGAGGATGGAACTTTACCGTTCAGTTGAGGATGGAGCTTTAACGATCAGTTGAGGATGGAACTTTACCGTTCAGTTGAGGATGGAACTTTAACGATCAGTTGATTATGGAGCTTTAACAATCAGGTGAGTATGGAACTTTACCGTTCAGTTGAGGATGGAACTTTAACAATCAGTTGAGGATGGAACTTTACCGTTCAGTTGAGGATGGAACTTTACCGTTCAGTTGAGGATGGAACTTTAACAATCAGTTGAGGATGGAACTTTACCGTTCAGTTGAGGATGGAACTTTACCGTTCAGTTGAGGATGGAACTTTACCGTTCAGTTGAGGATGGAACTTTACCGTTCAGTTGAGGATGGAACTTTACCGTTCAGTTGAGGATGGAACTTTACCGTTCAGTTGAGGATGGAACTTTACCGTTCAGTTGAGGATGGAACTTTACCGTTCAGTTGAGGATGGAACTTTACCGTTCAGTTGAGGATGGAACTTTACCGTTCAGTTGAGGATGGAACTTTACCGTTCAGTTGAGGATGGAACTTTACCGTTCAGTTGAGGATGGAACTTTACCGTTCAGGTGAGTATGGAGTTCTAAGATTGAAGAACACATTTCTATTGTTGTCAAAGTCATGTTTGCAATATGGCATGCCATTGTGTGCGTGTACTTACAACTGTGCTTGTTCGTGCGTGCGTGCTTGCGTGCGTGCGTGCGTGCGTGCATGTACCTAGTAGACCAATGGCCATCTATCCCGCATCGATTCCACTATATACAAGATTCAAGGTCGTAGAAAAGTATCACGAACCAGGCACCTCACTCGTAGGTGGTGGTGGTTGCACCTCATAATGTGGCATCTTAACTGTTAGGTGGGGTGGTTATATCCCCAGGGTGGCGACACCACCCTGCAAGACAGCAGCTGATACCCATCACCCATTGTTTTCAGTCGACAAATACAAGTAAAAGTGTCTGCATTGATTGCGAAAAGCACGTATCCGATGTAGCTCCAGGTTTAGCTATGAGGTGTGGGTGGTTGTATCACCGGGGGTAGATGATATTACCCTGCAGCTAGAGCACTTGACACCCCAGTTTCTTACATGTGCCTGGTACCACGCGAGTCGGCAAAATGTACCGACGTGTTAGGAGTCGGCTACGTGTGCTCCTGGCACCGCATGGACGTGCAACCTGCTGCGCGTGGCGAGATACTTCAAAAGTCAGACACACTTAGCATTCAAATGTAGTGCCTAAAAAGACACAATTTAGCCGATTTCAATAATTTAATTTGCCAATGAGTAACTTCATTCAGTCAGCAAGTTTGGAAAGTTCGAAATGTTGCGATGTTGTTCTTCATAATGTTTGATTGTCCAGTTTTCTTGTAATCAAACAAAACTTTAACATGGCCACTAATGCAGCAACGCACTGTAGTCTGACACCTTCATATCTGGGTCGGAGTATCAGCTCTCGTGTCGTCATCCGGGCTACTACAGGAATTGATGGCAAACCCTTGAGTGACGAATGTGAAATTTCTTTGGAAAAGAGAGCATATCATCTTTCTTTTTGATACGTTACTGTTTCAAACCGGTCAGATATGATACATGCGAGGTTTTATTTTGTCTCACTTCGGTGCATATTGTACCATCGGCTAGGTTAGAATGTCTGAATGTCCATCAAGAGGACTTGAGTTCAACTTCTCTTGCTGCTATTTCGAAGATTGTGCAATTTCGTTCACTCCACATTACCTCAGTTCACTCAGCTGTGCAAATGAATACCTGGCTACAGACAGAGGTAGATGTATGTGAACGAATAGTCTTCGTACAACCATTGCAGCTTGACTGAATGTTTCTCAAAGAAATCGAAGCAGTGTTGGAAAGAACATGTCTGTCTGGGGGAGGGGATGCGGGGTGTGGGGTGGGGGTGCGGGGTGGGGGTGCGGGGTGTGTTGTGGGGATGTGTGGAACGGAACAGTAGATCTAACGACAAAAGTCAATTCTTTCGATGATTTGAACAAAAGCAGATTTTTTTATTAAATCGACTGCGGATATAACTTAAACTATACGCACAATACGTATTTGGACACCAATGAATAGGATTTGCGATAGGCTAAATCAGTTGAGGATGGAGTTTCAATATAGTCAATGAAACTATTTTATTCTTTACTTTGTGGTACTGGCACGTTTTGTCGAGAAGAAAAGTCGCCCTTAATATTACTGACAACTGTTATTGAGTAGAACATTGCTCGTTAGTGTCAGTGACATGTGTTGTCGAGTATATAGCAATGTTCTTTTTTTTGCGTTACTGACAAGTTGTGTCGAGTGGAACACTGCTCCGTAGTATTACTTACAAGATACGTTCAGTAGAACATTGTTCCTTGGTGATATGTCGAAGAGAACATTAATCCCTATGCACAACTTGAGTCGAGTATAACTAGTTTGTTTTGCTGTACAATAAATCATGTTCGTGAACTGTAGCTTGTTGCAGTATCAAGATGGCGTGGCCACGTTCAGGATAAGATGGTTGGTACATGCGTTCGTAGAGTGTCATATCTCATTCAATTCTTAAATTCGTTCACTTAACCATGCACCCAGCCAGGAGGAGCCATGGCGTGAGATTCACCACGGCACGCCGTATCCATCCTGAACAATCACTTACGCTGCCACTAGTGCGGTTCTAATTACCGTTGTGATCGGTAGGGTGTGACATGACGACAGTGCGACGACTCGCATGTGGCAACCGAGTGTCACTCTAGTTGACTGCTCACACGTCCTCCGTCCTGACAGTGTAAACAGGCGGCCCAGGTGGTTGACAGGCGCCACATGCCAGCACACGGAATCTGGCATCGGGCGACCACAAATCTGTATGCTTCCCCGGAACCTGCAGTGTCGTGGTTTCGATATCATCACAGGAAGATAAAGACGACAAATCGCAATTGATTACGCGTTCGGCTTCTGGCATACGCTCGCATATTTATGCCACGACTCATAGGAACGTGTGGTGTCGACATCGAAAGATACTCAGTGTAGATTGGATATCAGAAAGTATTCACTCTCACAGAGTGAAATAAATGAATGGAACACATTATCTACATATTGCGTAAATGCTAGCAGCGTGAATATGTTTAAAAACAAAATTTACACGTATCTCAGGAGGGCAGGTTACACACAGATGAAACATTTTTTGACTCTCGATAAACCAATGGCTTCCTTGTCCACTTGCCATCTGGGCCTTTGCTTTGGATAGCAGTCTTGTTCAATCTTCGTTAAATCGCTCAGCTATGGCAATTAACAAACTTACGACATTTAACCGTGAAACTGAAGTCATTTGACCGTGAAACTGAAGTCATTTGACCGAGAAACCTATAGTCAGTTGACCATGTCCGTTGTAACATTGCAATTAATGTTTATGGACATCGCAGTGTCAATGTTACAATCCACTAAATAAGTTGTCAGTTAATCGTAAGTATTACACGCAAATGTCATAACGATGCAATTAACGTTATATTTAATAACAATAAATATTGAAAAACTTATTAAATATTCAAAAGAAATTGCTATGAATGTTGTTGAAAGTTGAATCATTTAAATGATTCGTCCTGGAAGAAATGATGGTACTCCATCCTTAATGATCAATTTTATTTTCCTGGGCGGTATAGAGGTCTCCTCCCCACTTTCATTCATTCTCAAACCAGTTAGCTTATAGACTCGGCTAATTCAGACAGAATCAGCCAATTCTGCCCACGAGTAAAATTGTCGGTTTCTTGGCCCAGTTTACGCCCCGAGTTTATCACCGTGTTGGAAGCCAGGACCTTACTCTGACTACGACAGGCGCCAGTAAACCCGGACTCGTATCACCAACCCGGTGTCACGATAAAAAGCAGGAAATACACATACACATTTCTAACGGTGTTTACACGATGGACGTGGTGTTAGGTCTGCGAATATTTGTGTTATTATGAAAGGAAGATTGCGCAATACCAGTATACTAGTATAGCCAAAAACACGTTCGCTGAGCCCACACTAACTGGACACCAATCTATATGTCCGTAGCGGACACCGTAGCCCAAAATATGTAAGCGCATTTCTGAATCCGACGAATGTGGTTTTTAAAGGTGCCTCATCAATTCGATTTTTTGCTCGTCTCATTTCAATTTCATTTTGCGAAAATTCAAACCTACCTAGTATCCACTACGACATACAATGTGCAACTTTTTTATGTCGTTTTTGTGAAATCATCAAACTATTATATTATTTAAATATGCATTATTACCAATACGCACTTTTTAATTAAACCGACAGCGGATAATACATAAATTATTCACACACTACATATCACGACATCAACAAACCGGATTCGCGATAGGCGAAAAAATCAGTTGAGGATGCAATTTTAAACGGGTATGCTTGCCCAACTGTAGACAACAACTAAACGTCGATACCTCTATGTTAAGTGAATCTAAATGTGTAAGTGACCACACCAACGCAATACCTATGTTACGTGATTGTAAATGAGTGCGATGGCTAACAATTGAGTGTGTTTACACGCGACTTATTTACATTCGGGAAATAGGCGTATGTTGCAATTGTTTCTTTGCCTTGCATGACAGTCATTCAGGTATATGATGCTTGCAATCTATGCCTGTGCTGGGACTGATTACAGCGAAGTGCTTTGACGTCAGACTGTGTGTGCGTGCGTGCGTGCGTGCGTGCGTGCGTGCGTGCGTGCGTGCGTGCGTGCGTGCGTGCTTGTGTGGATTCGATCCATATCTTCGCTGGGAATAACAGCGACAAATCACTCTGGACTAGGAAGTGCTAATACGTCAAACTGAGTGTGCATAAATGCGCGTCTGTGGGAATGATCATTACACATGTATTTCAGCAAGAACGCATTTAAAGCAGCCATTCTCACAAACTGGGAACGCTGCCATATAGGTTGTCCGCAATCTACCCGTGTTTGCAAATACTATCCTTTTGTGCTCTTGTAACTTCGTCTCGACATCCCGGATCTATTCTCTTCCATCTGCAGTTAGGATTCCGTCCCGCAGAATGAGTCTCGATCTATGTAACACTGTCGATGATTCATCTTAAAATATTTATTTGCAACGCCCTATAAACGGTCCAATTAGCCAGACGCTTTGCTGTTGCTTGCATAGTTCTCTTTATGTTCAGTCGTGGTCAGGTGCCAGTTTGTAGAACAAGAACGTCCCGTTATTAGCTCAACTAGTGTAGGAGTGTCGTGCAGGAAAATAGTTGTCATTCTGAATGAGAAAAACACTTTATTCGTTTTACGGCTAAGGAAACATGTAATAGCGGCCGTCGACGGTCTTAATGGGATGGTAGAACAATCGCTGTTGGAGGTCAACGTAAATGTCATCTCTTAAGAGTTGGTTCAGTCCGAACACAAACACACACAGCAGTCACGTCATGCTGTCTAACTAGATACATATAAGTGCATTTAAATGGATCGTGACTGGTCCCAGTTTAGACAATCAGACCAGTTCCAGTAGTTGAAGGTGGTATGCGTATAACTTCTGAAAACCAAACTGTCCATCTTAATTCAAACACACGCAGTACCTCCTGTCAGAAATTTGCAGTTCACATTCGGGATCGAGTCCTCCCATGTCTGTAATTTCAATCTTTGTCTTTTTATATTAATTTATTATGTTTATATCAATTAAATTAATTAAAGTCGTGTGTAACAACAACCTACATATACGGCCGAGATACCATGGCGCTGACCAAAAAACAAAAACAACAAGAGAAAGTGCAAGCTTGCGAAAATAACTGCACTTGCCCCGTTTAAAAAAATGCATTAGTCAACTTCGATTCAACACTCGTTTTCAAATAGTAAACATATTTCTTATACAGTACAGACTAACAAGACTTGATTAATTAAAAAAATTATGTAGAAAATACTTCTTGAGACGGATCTACTGTGGGATTGGTTGGGTTTGTGGTGCATGGAGTGGGTTAGTGAGTGAGGTGGACGGGGGTGAAGTATGGGTGGGTGGATGGGTGGGTGGGTGGGTGTTAGTTTCGGCTTGAATCGGGTGGGGTGAACAGTTTGAGTGCGAAAATGGAGTGGCGACAGGGAAATACCTCCATTTATGTGGGTTAGGAGGAGGCTGGGCTTGTGGTGGTGGCTGGGGAGAGGTAACATGTGGTTTCAGTTGAGGTTGGTGTGATAGGAGGGGATTGGGTGGGTTGGAGAGAAGGGTGGTGGTGATGATGGGTTAATGGTGATGTTGTTGGGATGGAGTGGTCTGGCGCTGGGAGTGTAGGATGAATGTGGAGTAGGTTGAAGATATATGGTGGTGATTGGGGTATTACAAGTGGACCTTTATATAAATACCGCCCCAAATGTCCATATAAAGTAGATTTTTCCCACCCGGCTCTGCGCATACCAAGGACTGAGAGCGTTTTGCATAAGAGTCTGGGGTGGACTCGGCTAGTTTTGGAAAAATCTGTCAACTTACAAGCTCTACACACATGGACTGAACCCAGATTGGAAAACCTATCAAGTTAACATGGAAGAAAGAGATACAGCTGGCAACAGGTATCAACTTTTTTGTATTTTTTTGGGGTAAAAATAAACTTAGTTCGTCTGGGAATCCGGCTCTTCTATTACGAAACGATCAGTCGATAAAACGTACTCCGCGGCGCCAGTGCCACCTAACGGATTTCGACCGACTCATCCGATGGTATCGCCATCTACCGTATTGACATGTATGTATGTTGTATGGAATTATGAAGCAAATTAAGATATTTTCTGATGATTCATTTACTGCTAGATGCAAGTATCACTGCATAAAGGTGAGTTATTGTGGTAGTTTCTGGTTTTCGCATGTATCTCCCAAAGTAATGCAATAAATATCATACGTTTTTATTTGGCATTATCAAATAAATAATGCGTTGTTTAATATGTAAATTACTATGACAATGCAACTGATGCATTCCAGTATGTTTGTAAAGTGTACACGACGGGTCTAAATAATCGAGTATTGTATTGTATTATAGCATTTCGAATAAGAATGTCTTTTCTACTCTCGTTACTGTACAATTGCGTTGAAAGCAAGAATGATTGTGAAAACATCGACGAGGAGTTGGGAGAATAGAATCTCTTCAAAGGTCATGGTTTTCTGCCTGTGCACACTTAGAAGCTACAAAAACATAACCATTTGTAAATGCAATTAAGAACATCACATTAGTGGTTTACTAGGGAAAGCCAGTTGAACACACCACATAATTTCATGGGCCGCGCCATACGATTAGATAACCCTACATCATTAGTGCCGGAAGTTTAACAAAATTAGCTTGCCAAATGAAAATATATTTGTATACATATATTCTGATACTTGTCAGCAGGATATGGCCATGCTCTTTGCGGCCTAATTCAACTTACGTAACATATTTTGGCCTTTATTGACTAAACTAGTCCTCTTTCTGTCATAACAAAACGTTTCGCTGAGACATTGATTTGGTTATGTGAATACGGGAAGAGCTTAATACGTTACAGAGTAGTCTAGGTTACCAGATTTCATAGAACTGCGTATGCGTGTATCGGTCACACTGGTTAACATGTCTCCCCTCAGATAATCCGAGAAATAACCGGAATCTTCCACTTTTAGAACACATTATGAGTATACCACAGGCATGATATTCTTGATTTTAGTTGCACATGGTTAGGTTTTATTATCTCTTTTATGTGCATAGCACCAAACCCATGACTTTTGTTTCGCTTTAACATATTTTGATAATTTCTGATGATTTATTTATTGCTAGACAGAAGTACCATTGGACAAAGGTGTGTAATTGGTGTGTTTTTCGGGGTTTCACTTCTTCTTTCACGTCTTCTGTGATTACTGTAAAATTGCGTTGAGAACAAGATGGAGACAACACCGACGACGAGTTGTAAGTACAGAATATCTTTAATGAAGTCGCAGGCTTATGCTCCTGGAGCTACAATATAGCTGCTGACTGTGTATATGCTTATCTATTATGTAAATGCTTACGATGTGAATCTGTTTAAACAAATAATTGACATATATCTCATAAGGGCAGGCGAAACACTTATGACAAGTGAATGGACCGTTGATAAATCAATTGCTTCCTTGTCCACTTGCCATCTGGAGGACGTTGCTTTGGATGAAAATCTTCCTAATTCTTGGTTAAGAATCCCACAGTTGACAGCTAAGCTGGAATACCACTACTGCGCATGATACCTATTAGACTCAAGACAATCGCGCTGGTATATAAAGTTGAACTATAACATTGCAGTGTTCTGATATCTCCCTTTCTAACTAAATACCTTGAAGCACAAATAATGCGTGTAAAAAGAACTCTAACTATAGGATCAGACTACGTTAAATGGTCTTAAGAAAAACACAATGTGTTTTAACTGGTCTGCCCAAACAAGTCTACCTGTGGCAGTTTGCTTCCATAGGCGACGTCGGCAAGGGCTCCGGCCGTAGTGTCTTGTGAATCACGGGCATGTGGTGTCTTGTGTGTCACGGTCATGTAGCGCGGCTCCAAGTCCCGCGATTCGGTCTTCTTCCGAATTCTTGTTTAAACATCCCACAGTTGGCAGTTAAGCTGGAACACCGCTACTGCGCATGACACCTATTAGCCTCAAGACAGTCGCGCTGGTATATAACGTAGAACTATAACATTGCAGTGTTCTGACATCTCCCTTTCTAAATAAATACCTTGAAGCACAAATAAAGCGTGTAAAAAGAACTCTAGTTATAGTATCAGAAGTTACTAGCACATTCTACCCCTGGTAACCCGATATTTGCAACGGGCCAAGATATATAAAGAGATAAAAATACGTGAAATCAACACAATCATTGGCCCTAACTATTATGAGTCCTAACTTCGTTGAATGTCCTTCAGAAATACACAATGTGTGTTTTAACTAGTCTGCCCAAACAAGCCTTCCTCCGGCAGTTTGTGGATCACGGGCATGTGGTGTCTTGTGTGTCACGGGCATGTAACGCGATTCCATGACCCGAGATTCGGTCTAGACTGTCCTCTCTGTGCGAATCCAGCTCAGTCCCAGTTGTCAGTTGTAGGTCGTGTGGTATGAAACTTCATTGTGTCGGAGTACTCGACTTCCCATTTAGACGATGTCCTATTTTATCCCTGAAATATGACATATTATCCAATAGTTTTTGCTCTACGTATCGATTAGTTCCGTTACTATATATATATATATATATATATATATATATATATATATATATATATATATATATATATATATATATATATATATATATATATATATATATATATATATATATATATATATATCTAAAATATGTGGTGTAATCTAAATATACAAGAACAGTTATAGATTAACAGGACATGGAACATACTTGTAATGGCAGGTATAAGAACGGGCCATCACTCCATAGGCACCAGTCTGCATCAATGGCAAGTTTGCTGGCAAGAAATACCCTAGCGCTTAATGGGAAATTACACGGCTTCAAACTTTTTAGCTGAAACTGCATTACGGCTACGTATGTGACAAGATTAACTTATAGACAAGACGTTAAGTGTTGAGATACGTTAGATCATGGAACGGTTGGCTGAGATTGTCTAGTCAAGGACCTTACCCGTAAACAAAATTGTCAAATGTTATTGTGAGGGGCCGAGACGATGCATTTCGTCCAGGTTTACCAGAACCTGCCTAGATATTATCCACTTACATACCGTTAGGTATACGTCATTTGTTTTGTTCGCGGATTTTCTCAAAATTATACCAACTGGCACTTTGTCATATTTACAAAACTGTTTGTTTTTAATTATGAAACGTCACCAAAGAATTCAACACTTAAATGTCTATTCAAATGCACTACAACGTAGTATTTTAACTACGAACTGAGGAAAAAGACATGTACTGACAATACTAAATTCCAGCCGAGCATAGAATAGTCCAGCGACTTTATTTACTCACTTAATGACCAATCAAAACCAAAGTATCTTCGTCTCAACTGCTGCAATACACACAGTTCAATTAAACATCTAAATCACATTGTTGAGTATGAAATAAGAAAGATCAGACTGTGATAATTTGGAAATGTAGTTAGGAA
Organism: Lamellibrachia satsuma; assembly: GCA_033239005.1. NCBI lineage: Eukaryota > Metazoa > Annelida > Polychaeta > Sabellida > Siboglinidae > Lamellibrachia > Lamellibrachia satsuma. Next base: position 9,409,571 of record BSQZ01000010.1, read on the forward strand.
TATAAAGCGATAAAGAAGGTTTGGATGCTGCCGGTGGATGACAAGCGCAGTAGGGGACGGCGCAGGGTAAGAACGAGGGACTTAGTAAGGAGGGACATGGAGGTGACAGAGGGACTAAACCGTAAGAAGATGATGCTGAATATGAAAACATATTTCAGACAAGATGAACTAGCTGCTAAGCCTAGCAGTTTCAGACTCACGTTTTGAGCAGGTACTGTGCCTTGTTATTTTGTATCCAGGTTCACACCAGTCACACTTGTTTGGTCCACTCCGTCGGCACACCTTACAGTGTGCAGCACACGGTGCTGTAAACATAATATACAAACGCATCATAAAACACGGTTTTATACATTAACATTGCCCTAGAAGAATACAACATGTGCTGGACTGAACATGTCACGGACACAGAAATGTTAAATCGGGCAGAATTAAAAATGCAACTTTTCAACAAAATTCAACAAATACAATAACAACAACAACAACAACAACAACAACAACAACAACAACAACAACAACAACAACAACACAAACTAACATTTAAATGGCACATCATAGGACAGGAAGGCATAGTATGTAGTGAAGTGAGAAGGTGAAAATGCATTAATAGAATTTGAGTGTAGCTATCATCATTGTTGTTGATTGCGCATATATGTACAAGTATAACAGTTGATGATTGTGCACGTGTTTTTGTCATTCTGAATGATATGTTACTTACATACTTATGATACTTGCATAACTTATGAAACATAATAAACAAACGCATAATAAAACACGGTTTTCTAGATTAACACTGCCTAAGAAGAATCGGTCACAGACGAAATTTCTCTAAACAGTTTGGAATCATCAGCATAGGGTGATATTTTACATGAATCAGCATGATTAGTGAGATCATTAATATACAAGATAAACAGAAGTGGGCCAATTTGTGAACCTTGTGGTACACTGGACAACACCGGCGTCCAGTCAGATGCTTTGCATTCGCGCACCACACGTTGTTTTCGGTTGAGAAAGTAGGACTGCAACAATTGTATGCATTGCCCAGAATACCCATATGATTTAAGCTTGTAAATTAACAGTGGGTGGCACACTGAGTCAAAGGCTTTACTAAAGTCCAACTAAACAGCATCAACTTGTTTCTTGCTGTCAATAAATTAAGAAATGGAGTCCAAGTAACAAACTAGGTTAAATTCTGTGCTTCTACACTTCACAAATCCGTGTTGGCTGCCCGAAATTGTGTTACGCACGTGGTTATACAATGAGTCATTCACCATATTCTCAAAAACTAAATAGCGGTAAAAGAGAGTTAGGTCTGTAGTTACAGACATTTCATTTGTCTCCCTTCTTGTACACAGGAATAACATTTGCACGTTTAAAACAGGTTGGAAAAGTTCCACAGTTTAAGGATATATTAAAAAGTACAGTTAGTGGATCTGCTAATTCCGTGGCACATCCCCTGAGGATTACACCTGATATGTTATCGTGGCCACATGTTTTATTTACATTTGTGGATCTTAGTGCCCCAATGACATTATCATAAGACACGTTGATGTGGGAAATATGGTCTGATTGAAAGGGATAATCAAAATTATCTACCGATGTAAAGACAGATTGAAAATAGTCCGAAAATAGCTCGCCTGCCTCGACACCGTTATATTCCATTAAGTTAGGAGTGTTCACATTCGTTTGCTTGCTTTTGGCAAAACTGAATAGGCGTATAGTAGTTAGTTTAACTGACTGTTCGATTTTTGATATGTAATCATAATACCTTTCTCTTTAAGTTTCTTAAAATTGGTTCGTAATTCAGAAAATACTTGATAGTCAGTTAATGAAAGTAAACGTTTCAACGCTTTGTGTGCGTTGTCTTTCTCTTTCAGGGATGAGATCATATCGTTATCATACCATATTGGGTACTTACGTACGCGAATGCGGATACGAGGAACACACTTATTTATAGCAGCATATACAATGTCACAAAATAAACCAAAACCTTCATCAATGCTGGTAGTGTCCGTGAGAAGCGACCACAGGCTGCAATGCAATAAATGCCATAGGTGTGTAAAATCTGCTTTGAGATAATTGTACACAAAACGTTCCTCATGGTCCTGCTTTGGTCGGCGGGAACACAAGAGTTCACAGTGCAGGGCGTCATGGGTGGATTTCACCGCCTTCTCTGTTTTCTGAACGTTGCACTGGCCACCTAGCACACAGACGTGGTCCAGTATGTGCTAGTTACACGTGCGGTCTTTGTTACACTGCACTAAACCGTATTCACACAACATTTCCACCCACAGCATGGATTGGGGATTGGTCCATGAATGGAGCATTAACCTTACTGTATTGTTTGCCGGTGTCCATTCAATGTCTCGGCGATTGAAATCGGAAATCGCAGTAGAACACAGTCGCAGTCAGGGTTCATAGCATTGTAAACTAGCTCTAGCGGTTTGTCTAGCTCTGACCAGGTGTCCTCTGACCAAGTCGGGACGTAAACACACTCGCATCTGATATAATATATATATATATATATATATATATATATATATATATATATATATATATATATATATATATATATATATATATATATATATATATATATATATATATATATATATATATATATATATATATGTGTGTGTGCAAATAGATGAGGAACAAAAACATATGGTCCATAACAAATGCATTAAATTTTGAAAAGTTCTCATATGGGAAACGGTATCGGTAACTACAACATTGTCTGGTTGCTGAGATATCATCTCACCAATTTGAAGGCCATTTTGACCCCTTAACAAAGGGTATATAGGAAAATAACGATTCGCTGATTTTGGTAACTTCCCTAACTGCTGTTGCTTTAGACTGGACAGTGTCACATGGACAAACAACATCAAGGCGTGGACGGGGAAATGAAATGTGAAGATCTGATAAGAACGGCA
>BSQZ01000010.1:9415000-9447500 GCA_033239005.1 Lamellibrachia satsuma
TTTTTGCTACTGCTATAATGGCTACTACTGCTACTACTGATATAACTGCGGCTGCTACAACTGCTACTACTACTGCTACTGCTACTACTGCTGCTACTGCTACTAATGCTACTGCTACAACTGCTACTACTGCTGGTACTGCTACTTCTGCTAATACTGCTGCTAGTGCTGCTACATCAACTACTGCTACTACAAATGCTACTACTGCTGCTACTGCTACTACTGCTGCTATTGCTACCACTGCTACAACTGCTACTACTGCTGCTATTTCTATAACTGCTGCTACTGCTGCTACAGCTACTACTGCTGCTACTGCTATTACTGCTGCTATTGCTACAACTGCTACCACTGCTGCTACTGCTACAACTGCCGCTGCTACCATTGCTACTACTGCTGCTACTGCTACTATTGTTGCTACTGCTATTACTGCTACTGCTACTACTTCCGGTACTGCTACATCTGCTAATACTGCTGCTACAGCTGCTACTGCTGCTACTTCTGCTACTGCTTCTACTGCTGCTACTGGTGCTACTGCTACAACTGCTACTGCTGCTACTACTTGTCTTCTCAAGCCGTTAATGTTACTGTCATGCGGACACGTTTGGGAACGTGCATATTCGTGGGCCTGTCACAGAATGGGACACTATCCAATTGTTTTCGTTGATATTGACTCTTTCCGCGGTAGCCGTCGCATCCTGAACGTAAAGCTTGTTTTATTTATAGTGTATGCATTGTTTACTTTCACAGATAATTGTGCATAGAGTGTTAATTGGATGTCCGTTGTTCAATATTTTCTATATAAAAAGGTTATAACCTGGATAGCCCTGATTTTTGTGTGATTTGTTTTGTTTGGAAATGTTTTATAAACAAAAACAGTTTTCATGAACGCTGTTAATTATTTGTGAGAAAAATGTAACATTTAACTCACAGTGTTGAATACATACTATTATTATTGTTGACCAGATGAACCGGCTGCCTAACCAAACCCTTTCAGGGTCTCACTTACCGCAGGTCTTGGCCAAGGTCAATGTGTACCCTCTCTGACAACGGAAACATCTGTTGTTATGCCAGCAGAGGGAACAATGTGCACCGCACGATTCTGAAAAATAACAAAGCAGTGTATCAGACTTTGTGTTTTCTTGACCGTATGGAATGATATTTGTTTTAAGATAAACTGGTTGTCAACAAAAGAGGAGAAACACACGTTTTCAACATTTTTCTGCATATTCAGGCAAGAGCAGAAATTTCTTCATTTATTAAACAAGAAGTAAGTCACACTTGCCTTGAGTACGATAGAAAGAGTAAATAATTTTAGTGAAAAGGAAAATTTAGTTATTGAATAGGTTATGAATTTTAGGATTTTATGGTAAATATAACAACGTTTACTAATAATGTTGAATTATTAATTAATGTCAAACCTATGCTTTGCAAAGTTACAACCCCTGTGGAGGTCTTTAGTATACTCCTTAAAACTAAACTAAAAATTTACCACAGCAATGTCCGCTCCGTTCTCCTCTATAGTTGGTGTTGGCGCACAATACAGCAAGGTATTAACATCCTTGCCAATTTCCACAACGCCCGACCCGTTTGAGGAAGATACTGCAAGTGTATTGACCTGAGACCATATCCAACACCAGATTCCACCAAACAACAAAACAGGAAAACATTTGTATCATCCAGAAAAGAGGAAGAAGTTGCTGGGATATGTCTTCAGAATGACCACTGAACTACTGGCGAAAGCTGCACTGAGTCGGATCCCAGAAGGAAAGAGGGAAGTGACAGACCAAAACCAACTTGGAGACAAACCATGGAAGAAGAATTAACGTCTGCTGGCCTGACCTGTGGCTCAGTCGCACTGAGAAACTATATATAATATATTGGTAAACTGATTCTATGCCTTGTCTTTGGAGTGTTCAGGGAGAGGTAGCACCTCTGGTGGGGGACATGTCGTGTTCCTCCGGTGACAGTTCGTGCAACTTTGGTCTCCTCCTGGCACCAACTCTCACCTGTGGATCCAAGAAACTGTAGCATGCGCAGCGGCCACACCCCAGTAAGGCGCTTGGACAGGCGGGCCAAACCAGGTGATGGTAACCGAAGGGTCTAAAACCCTCGGTGTGATAGGGATTGTCTATATGAAGACTGGACTCTGCGGACGTGTTGTGGAATGCAGAGAGCACGACGAGACACGAAGGATGTCGCGGTGTGGCTCCATCTCCAGCCGTCTTGACCTTGTCTTGCTGCTGGAATCAGTTAGTTTCGGACGTGAGAGAGAGAGAGAGAGAGAGAGAGAGAGAGAGAGAAAAGAGAGAGAGAGAGGGAGAAAGAGAGAGAGAGAGAGAGAGAGAGAGAGAAAGAGAGAAGAGAGAGAGAGAGAGAGAGAAAGAGAGAGAGAGAGAGAGAGAGAGAGAGAGAGAGAGAGAGAGAGAGAGAGAGAGAGAGAGAGAGAGAGAGAGAGAGAGAAGAGAGAGAGAGAGAGAGAGACAGAGAGAGAGAGAGAGAGAGAGAGAGAGAGAGAGAGAGAGAGAGAGAGAGAGAGAGAGGACGACGATGCGTAACTCCTCTTCACTTTAATCCAAATCACCGCGCAAGTCACTTTTCATCCGTTCCCATTACATTGCTCACCAAAAAAGTCCTGTGGCGATGGGCAAGCGACGAAGTGGCAAGTGTGGGTACACTAGCAGCCGCAAGCCGCAAACCTGCACACAAGCGACTCAGGCCATATGGTCGTTCTCCACTGACATGGAGCAGCAGTGGGATTCGGCAGCCCCCTGAGCGACTGAACAGCCCTTTTTAGGAGTACACTCCTCATCTCAGTAGTCTAAGGAAAAGGGGTGAGAAAAGGTGCCCTAAGCATTGTCTGCTCCACTCTTCCCTGGCCAGAATACCGGGTATGGCGGGGGCCCTATTACGGCGGTCGAAACAAATGGAAAAGAAAAAACAGATAATCATTCCTCTCATCCCTGGCGCATGGAATGTGCGCACACCTTTAGACTGAGAAGGTGCTGACAGACCTCAGACCTGATTGGAAGAGAACTAACCAGATACAACGATATTGCAGCCCTGAGTGAGGCCCGGCTCGCAGGAGAAGGCCAACTATGTGAACAGGTTGCACCTTCTTTTGGAGTGGAAGATGTAATGAAGAGCGGCATGAGGCAGGTGTCAGCTTTGCAGTAAAGACAGCGCTTGTGTGCAAGTTAGCAGGACCTCCAAAAGGTGTGAACGATCGGCTCATGACCATGAAACTCCTCCACTCGTATGGAAGAAAGCACGTCACTATCACCAGTGCCGACGGCCAACCACGACCAACCCTGAAGATGTGAAGGACAAGTTCTATGAAGAACTGCACCCCGTCATTGCCACTGTTCCTAGAGCTGACAAATTCATCATCCTATGTGACATCAATGCAAGAATAGGCTCTGACAACATCTCCTGGGACGGAGTCATTGGGAAGTATGGCGTCGGCCGATGCAACAACAATGGCCTTCTACTGCTGCAGACCTGCGCGGATCATGAACTACTGATCACCAACACAGTCCCCCGCCTCCCTAACCGCAAAAGGACGTCATGTTCTAAACATTGGCATCTCATCGACTACGTCATTGTCAGGAAGAGGGACAGACAGGCTGTCATTTCAGAACGCAGTGTTGGTATGTAGAATACATGTGCAAAGTGTCTTGCTTTTATCAAAAAGTGCACAGTTCTGTAATTTTTCTGCATCTATCCGCTGGACTAATTCATCTTCTCTCCGTTGGCAAAGCTCCTGGTTTAGGTTCAATCCCGGCTGAGGTCTACAAGGAAGGTGGCACAGCTCTAACTGAAAAACTCCACCAGCTGTGGTAGCAAGAGACTATCCCGCAGGATTTCAAAGATGTTTCAATCATACATCTGTACAAACGAAAAGGGAACCCTCATTCCTGCGAACACCACCGAGGCATTTCACTCCTCTCCATCGCAGGCAAGATACTCGCCAAGATCATGCTCAACCCTCCTACAATGCACCTTGAACAGGGACTCCTACCAGAGAGACAATGTGGATTCTGGAAAGAGCGCGGAACCATAGACATGGTGTTTGCTGCAAGGCAGCTTCAAGAGAAATGTCGGGAACAAAATGCCGACTTGTTCTCCACCGACGTCGCCATGACGAAGGCCTTCGACACTGTCAGTCGTAATGGCCTGTGGAGGATCATGTCAAAGTACGACTGCCCACGGATGTTCATCGCCATGGTGAAAAAAATACATGATGGCATGCAATCAAAGGTTCAGGACAACGATGAGACATCTGAGCCTTTCCCTGTCACAAACGGTGTGAAACAAGGATGCGTCCTAGCACCGTCACTGTTCAGTCTAATGTTCTCCGTCATGTTGACGGATGCTTTTAGTGATGGTGACATTGGAATAGGCATCAGATACCGAATGGATGGAAAGCTGTTCAACCTCAGGAGGCTTCAGGCAAAAACCAAGGTCATGACAGACACCATCAGATACTTTCTGTATGCTGACGACTGCGCTCTAAACGCAGTGTCAGAAGCTGACATGTAACGCAGCGTCGACAAGCTCTCTGACGCATGCAACGATTGCGGCCTTACCATCAATATCAAAAAGACTGAAGTAATGCATCAGCCAGCTACGGGAAACCGTACATTGTGCCCAGCGTCACAGCCAACTGCCAAAGACTGAACGTGGTGAACAGATTCGCATACTTAGGCTGTACGCTGTCCAAAAACGTCATCGAAGACGAAGTCAACACCAGGATCGCGAAAGCCAGCGCAGCATTTGGCACACTACACGTCAAAGCCTGGAACAGAAGAGGCATTAGTCTACAGACCAAGCTGAAGATGTACAGGACAATAGTATTCCCACTCTGCTTTACGCCTGTGAAATGTGGACAGTGTACCAACGTCACGCCAGGAAGCTGAACCGCTTCCACACAACCAGCTTCAGAAGACTCCTCAACATCAAGTGGCAGAACAAGATCCCGGACACTGAGGTCCTTAATTTCTCAAGCAGGCCTATCCAGCATCCACATCATCCTGATGCAGTCACGATGGGCAGGCCATGTAGCTCGCATGGCAGACCACCGGCTGCCGAAAACACTCTTCTACGGTGAGCTACAAGAAGGAAAGCGCTCACAAGGAGGGCAAACGAAACCTTTCAAAGACAACCTGATCTCCGTGAAAGCGTTTGCCATCAACCCCAAAACCTGGGAACACACTGCTCAGGACCGTGCTGAGTGGCGCTCCTCCCTGTACAAAGGCGCTGCAACCTGTGAGGCAAACATAACTGCTGCAGCAGAAAAACGGAGGCAAGCCAGACAGTCAAGAGACAGCGACCCCCTGACAGCACATGCGGCTGTCATCCCCTGTCCACACTGCCAGAGAATCGTCCTTACTCACAGATCAACCCAGCCCCTTCAACCCCCGGATGACTGAAGTGGTCCTAATCGCTTCGCGATGGACGAACGAACGGTGTCTTGTCTGTGGTAACTTAGCCGCCCGATGTTTATTATATTCCGAACGTAAACAGTTCGAGAACAAGCTCCACCTTGCTTACCTTCAGGTGCACAGGTATTCTCTTCTGTTTTTTCGTATCCGTCTACACAGCTGTCACACTTGTCCTTTCCACTGGTTCGGCACGACTCACAGTGCTGAGCACAAGGTGCTGAAAATATCAAAATTTAAAACGTTATCATCAGTTTATTTAGCGAATCAGATTCGTTGATGTTCAAATATATTGTTCAAGGAATATGCGTAGTCGGTTTAATAGTGATGCGTGACTTGTTTATGGAATATGCACAGTCGGATTAATAATGGAGTGCGTACATCCATTAAACTAATCGAAATATTGGACATTGATCGTTAGATATATATATATATATATATATATATATATATATATATATATATATATATATATATATATATATATATATATATATATATATATATATATATATATATATATATATATATATATATATATATAAATATATATATATATATATATATATATATATATATAGATATATATATATATATATATGTATATATATATAAATATATATATATATATATATATATATATATATATATATTTGTATTTTATTCAGTTCCGAAGGTCCGAAGACCCAGTAACAGGACTGATAACAACACATAAGGACAAAACAAATAAATAATTAAAACAGTGAGAACAATAGTTATAATAAGGTATAAAACCACACAATACCGACATTACTAACATAGCAAGGTAAGACACCATTATGCATAGAAATGTTTTTGAATTACAGATATGAAGGTATCGGCTCCAATACATATATTACAAGTGGTTTCAGTACAGTGTGTTGGACGTAGCCATACATCTATTTAAAACTTAATATTTCGTAATGTTGATTCTGCTATTGGAAATTTTGAAAGGAGTGTGGTTTCATAGAGATCTTGATATTGGGTAATGTTGATGAGAGTGCACTCACTTATGTAGAAAGATCACATCTTCAACTTGCCTGCGATGTTGAAGGGGCGGTAGACTAAAATGATGGCAAAGCGCAGGATAATGTTCAGTGGAGTACTGTATTTTGGATTTGTAACATAAATGCTTAATGAATGTTTTTTTAACTCCTTCGATTTTGTCAATAAAAGAGGCACACACTGTCCAGATCCTTCTGCACCAACTGACAATCGGTCACAGACAGTGGGGAGCGGTGGTCTAATGGTTAGAGCACCCGCTTGTCGATCGAGAGGACGGTGGTACGATTCCACCTCCGCCGTTTCGAAGCTTGGGCAATTTCGTTCACCCGACTTCGCCCGTGTCTTTCGGAAGAGACACTAAAAGCCGTTGGTCCAAACTCCTGCGTTAGCTCAAGATTGGGCTGTTTGGAGTATAACTACTTGAGACTACTTGAGACAGACGAAATTTCTCTAAACAGTTTGAAATCATCAGCATATAGTGATATTTCACATGAATCAGCATGATTAGTGAGATAATTAATATACAAGATAAACCGAAGTGGGCCAATTTGTGAATCTTGTGGTACACTGGACAACACCGGCTTCCAGTCAGATGCTTTGCCTCCGCGCACCACACTATTTGTGAGTAACATTTTACATTTAACTCACATTGTTGAATACATACTAAGTCACTGAGTATTGTTGACCAGATGAACCGGCTGCCTAAACAAACAGTTTCAGGGTCTCACTCACCGCAGGTCCTGGCCCTGGTCAATGTGTACCCGCTCTTACAACGGAAACATCTGTTGTTACGCAAGCAGTTGGAACAATGTGCACCGCACGATTCTGAAAAATAGCAAAGCAGTGCATCAGACTTTTAGTTTTCTTGACCGTATGGAATGATATTGGTATTAAGATAAACTGGTTGTCAACAAAAGAGGAAAAACACACGTTTTCAACATTTTTATGTATATTTAGGCTAAAGCAGCAATTTCTTCATGTATTAAACAAGAAGTAAACCACACTTGCCTTAAGCAAGTTAAAAAGACTAAAGAATTTTAATGAACATTTAAAGGTAGTTATTTAATAGGTTAGGGATTTTAGGGTAACTAAAAAACGTTTACTATTAATGTTGAATTACGAAATAACGTCTAAGCTATGTTTTGCAAAGCACTGAGTCGGATCCCAGAAGGAAAGTGGCAGACCAAAACCAAACTAGGGAAGAAGAACTGACGTCTGCTGGCCTGACTTGTGGCTCGATCGCAAGAAGTAACTATATATAACATATTGTTAAATTGATTATATGTCTTCTCTATGGTAACCTATCTGCATTATTATATATATATATATATATATATATATAATATATCAATATATATATATATATATATATATATATATATATATATATATATATATATATATATATATATATATATATATATATATATATATATTAGATTCTGCGGCATGTCAAACAGGCCAAATGTGACATATGTCTCTCTCTCTCTCTCTCTCTCTCTCTCTCTCTCTCTCGCTCTCTCTCTCTCTCTCTCTCTCTCTCTCTATATATATATATATATATATATATACATATATATATATATATATATATATATATATATATATATATATATATATATATATATATATATATATATATACATATACATATATATATATATATATATATATATATATATATATATATATAGGGAGAGAGAGAGAGAGAGAGAGAGAGAGAGAGAGAGAGAGAGAGAGAGAGAGAGAGAGAGAGAGAGAGAGAGAGAGAGAGAGAGAGAGAGAGAGAGATATGTCACATTTGGCCTGTTTGATATGCCGCAGTGCCCGTACATATCAGAATTTGCTAAGTGACTTGTCATTATCATTTTATTGTATATTCAGAGTAGAGCAGCAATTGCTGCATATATAAAGATAAAAAGGTTGAACAAATTAGAAAGATACAAAAAATTGAAATGGTAAAAGCAGTTACTGTGTATGGTGGGGACTCTGGGGTAACTGAAAACAACGTTTACTAATAATGTTGAATTATTAAATAACGTCAAAACTATAATTGTTAAAGGTACAACCTGGTTCTCAGTACACTCCTGTAAAACCAAACTCAGAATCTGCCAGAGCAGTGTCCGCTTCGTGCTCCTCTGCAGCTGGGGTGTCAGCGCATGACACAGCAAGGTACTAACAGCCTTGCCACTTTCCACAACACCCCGACCCGTTTTACAAAGGTAGGTACTGCAAGTGTATTGGTCTGAGACCATCTCCAACACCAGAATCCACCAAACAACAACACGGGAAAACATTTGTATCATCCAGAAAAGGAGAAGATGGAAATGGCAGGGATATGTCTTCAGAATGACCATTGATCTACCAGTGAAAGCAGCACTGAGTTGCATCCCAGAAGGAAAGAGGAAAGTGACAAACCAAAACCAACATCTTCATCAATTCATTTAGCGATTCAGATTTGTTTATGTTCAAATATGTGTTGCGCAGCAAAACACACGCCACAAAATATGTATCTTGATTAGAAAGTACAAATTGGATATGGGAGACTCCTATTAAGACTAGTGAAGTCGCTCTCATTGGAGCCACCTCGGTAGATTTTCAATGAGTTTATTTGTTGTATATTTCCACGTGTATAGATTTCTTATATTTCCATAAATTAAGTGACTTCCATTTACGCATCAGTGTTCAATAAATTTATGTGTGTGCCTATATGGATACTTATATGTAAATTGTTGTAGGTGATTGTTTACGCATAGTGACAAGTGTGTACGTTTTTACCATTGGTTTTGTTAATGTGTATTTATTCTTGAATATGTGTGCAAATATAGCAGTTTACAACAATGCATACGCACAGATATTATGATATATATTTTAGCACAATGCATATATTATCCTTGTTAGCGGTGTGTAGTCACTTATCTTTCAAAATGTATGGTGCATTGTTGATGATATGTTGTAAATTACATCTCACTCATTTTATCAAATTCATGTTGTGTCGCAAGTGTGTGTATTTTGTTGTGTTTGCGCGTGAGATGATTGTGTATGTACACATTCTTGTTTATCGGCCAGTTTTTTTTAAATCCTGGTAACTGTTTGTGCTTGAATGTGTAGTAGAATCGCAGTATCAACAAAGTCCTCTACTATTAGTACATGACTTTGTTGATATGTGTGATAAATCGTGTCTGTGCCTGGATGCAACAAAAACCAAAGATATGTGTATTGACTTTAGGAATGACCCTCCATCCCAGAGTGACACTGTCATCCACGAAGGTAAGGTAGAGGTAGTTGACGAATAGAAATACCTCGGTACGATTATTGACAACAGACTGAGGTGGGACCGTCACTGTAGCGCTACGTATAAAAATTGCCAGCAGCGTCTATACTGTCTAAGGAAGATTCGTTCCTTTAACATAGGTGATACCATTTTGTCCATGTTTTATAAGTCGTTTATCCAGAGTGTTTTGACGTTTTCTTTTATCTGTTGGTTTGGGAACGTCAGACAAAAAGACAAGAATAATGTGCAGCGAATTGTAAACATCAGCAGCAAAGTGACTGGTACGAAACAAACCACTCTCACTGTTCTATACGAAAAGCAGGTATTGCGGAAAGCCCCTCGCATTCTGGCTGACAACACGCATATTTTGCAGGAGGAATACGTCCTTCTGCCGTCGTCTACACGGTTTAGAACTGTTACATGCAAAACAAATAGAAAACGGCTATCATTTATTCATATGTATCTTCGACGGTTAAATGATACTTTTCTCTAACGTTGCTTTTGAACCAGTCTTCTGTGCGTGTAGCTATACTACTGATATTTATTATAAGGTTGCATGTGTGTGCGTGTTCTTTAGCAGTGTCTATGTGTTGTTATTTACTACATTCTACTAAAATGCTATTTTTCTGTGATGCGACTACCACAATTAGGTTTTTGAATTAGGTTTATAATTTTTTTGTTTTAGAAACCGCTTGTAATAATGTATTTTTAGTATCTTATTTTATGAACGCTGCACACAAATTTCTCTTTATGGGAAAATAAAGTATTGTTGTATTGTATTGTATATTGTATTGTATCTTATCTGTATTTTAGTAAGTCTTCAACCTTTCAAACACAGAAGCTTTTAAATGATGGCTCAGTATGTGATTTGTATTTGCTTACATATATTATTTTAATAGCTTTCTTTTGTACTTTTTTATGCTATTACACTGGTAGTCCCAGATCGTTAGGCAGTAATTTATGTGGGGTAACATTAATGAATGATATAGTGTAATTTTGATACTTAATGGTAAGACATGCTTCAACTTGTTTAAAATTTCATTTGTCCTAGAACACTTATTTGCAACTTTCTCCATATGTTGATGCCAATTTAGATGCGTGTCTAATATTACGCATAGAAAGTTGAAATGTTGGACTCTTTCAATATTTACACCAACAGTTTTTAATGTTGGTACTATTACCTTTTTGTTCGGCATTTGAAAAATCATATATTTAGTTTTGTTGATGTTTAATGATACTTTATTTAATTTTAGCCATTCTGCTATATTGTGGGTCTCTTTATTTTATCAAATGGTCAGTATATGCATTGTTTGTATGATTTATAAAGTACCCAAGCGTATGTACTAGATAGGTATCATCGGCATATGTAACGAGTTTAAAGACAGCACTGGCTTGTGAGAAATTAAGTAACTAATGTAATAATATTAATGCTGAAGATTTCAACCCATAATACTTTAATTTTGTTAATATGATTGCGTGGTCAAGTGTATCGAATGCTTTCGATAAATCAAGAAATATAATGATGCGTAAATGGTTGTTATCCAATTGTGTAATGATCCTATCAACTATTTCTAGAGCTACACATTCAGTTGAATTGGGGGGGGGGTCGGAAGCCGTATTGCTTTCTCTGACACTAGTTTAGTATTTGTAAAATACATGAGTAATTAGTTATACAAAATTCTTTCGCGAACATTTGAAATAACAGGCGAACGGGATATCGGTCTGTAATTTCTGAATGACGCGGGGTAATTGTTTTAGATATAGAATTAATTTAGCTAATTTAAATTTGTCAGGAATTTGTCCTATGTTCAATACGTGATTTATTAATAATGTTAAAGTTTTGACTATTTCTAGTTCAATACGTTTTAGTAGTTTGCTTGGTATTCTATCAAAGCCATTTTTAGTTGGAAGGTTGCGGATTACTTGTGATACGGATTCCTCTTGTACAGGCCCCTCTATTTCTCTAAATCTGAAACCACTTTTATTCTTATTTTTGAGAAATTGAGTAAAATTATTTGTATTTGTACACGATATGCCTGAGGGCCTATTTCCGAAATTTTTTTTTTAATTCATTAGCTACATCAAGCTTACTAGTACATGTCTAATTATTTTTGCTTAACACATCCTGGAAACGGTGTGCCTACTTTCTGTCTTGGTATAATTTTATTAATTGTTTTGTTAGATATACAACTCTCTTACAGGCATATGACACTAAATTTAACATTTAAAACTTTTAGTTCCTCGACGAATGCCTCTATTTCGGTAAATTTAGCATTAATAGATTTGTATCACGTATCGCGTGACTGATAAGTGAGGTCTCATCGTTATGTGCTACTCTTATGGATTTATTGCTGTACTCGTTGGATGTGAAGCAGAATATTCATTTTATGAACCTTCGTAATTTCGGTGGACCGTTGATTCTGACATATTGGCGTATTGGATTACTTAGAATATTAATTTTGCTTTCTCAATCACACCTGTCATCAGACATTTGCCTGAATGCTTAATGACCTGGTGAACCGTGAAGACAAGTGGCCGTCGTCGTGTTTAGTCTTTGCATGTCTTTCTGACATGTTGGTGCACTGTAGCTTAAGTCTCGATGCCGGGCGATGCCGATTGATGCGACACAGCACAGAGCTCGCATCGGACTGTTCGTGTTGTACCAGGGTGGAGTGCCTGTAGAATTGCAACGTGAAGACGTTACAAGCAGTGAAATGTGTCGCCGGCGTTATTCAGCCATGATGGCTCTGTTTATAGTCTCAGTACTTCTGACGGACACTCTTTATTTCATTCCATCCTGGACAACTCCAATTAATGTTTAGTCTGCTGAGTTGATGCAGCATGACCGATGCCATGACACATCCCAGGTGAAGACGGATGGCTCCTTCATGTTCAGTGTCTGCTACGCATCCATTTCTGCCTTTGTTGCCATCGACTGACCGAATGCGTCGGTTAGTGCAGTGTCTTCTGCGTTACCCCAGCCGCAAAATTCGGTCGGTGAGAAGAGTGTTTTCATGCAACACCTCCCTATATTGCTTCATCGGCTGGCCTCATTGTCGCACCCCCAAATCCGTTACAGGGACAATTACCGTGGCCGGCCTCAAAGTAAAGCCAATCACACGGGACTAAAAGCAGAGCCTCGTGTTTGATCACCTAGCCCTAACCCTAACCCTAGTCCACAATCCTAGCATTAGCCCGAGCCCCAAACCTAAACGTCTTATTGTGAGCCATCATATCAGCGTTCATGACGTTTTATTTGGTGTGGGAACTTCATACGACACGTCGCCACGAACTACCCACCCAGAAATATAACTCTTAAGCAAGTACTTTCCCGAGGATCCGGTCTTTAAAAAAAACAGTTCTGGTCGATGCCAGAGTTTTTTGTGCGATGCTGTCTCTGAAAATTGGCTAGATGTTAGGAACCGTTCGTACTGACATCCGAAATCATATTGTCTACGTAAATACATTAGCTCATCAACCTAGGGAACCAAGAATTTCGTTAAGCCATTGAAAACCGTGGTTCTGGTGGCTACAACTTAAAATGCACTCCAAAATATTTGGACACTGTCCTAATTTTCCTCTTTTCAGTACATATAATATACATATTGCACCCATTCCGGGAAACATCTAATGATATGAAAAGTAAGTGACATTCGTGTAATTATACAGCACGTCCAAACATCACCGTTCGTTTTTTAACGACTAAATTAAATAAACATTATTACCTTTACAAATGCAGAAAGATCTGACAACTGTTTCACATGATGTACATTGAATAATGTATTATATTTGGGGTTTTGGTTATGACTAAATATTTCGAGACCCTTCAAATATGTTTATCGTTGATCCATCAAGGATGAACAGACAAGTACAAGTTTACGATCTAATATAGCCCTCGGCATAAAGATCGCCACTCAGCAAAGGTCGTATTTGTGCGGTAGGACGTCAGCAGCTTAATTAGAAATTTGTTTTTTAATAAACTTAAGCGACTTGATGTGATAGTTTATCCGTCGGTCGGAGACCAAAAACGTACTCAAAAAGGTAAGGTAGTCTAAGAGTAGGCAGGATTCAACTCACGACAGTCTGCGAGGTGCCAAGTCGCCAGCAGGCAGAGGCATCCAACAAGAAGTAAATTACACCCCACCATTGCTACGAGCGGCTTCTTTCTCGTCCAGTCGGTTGCGTTCCTTGTTCGATCAACCTTCTGAAAACGACACAAAACTTCGGTAGTAGTTTCCCAACGACAGGCGCCAAAGACTTAACAAGAAAGCTTGACATACCCACGACCGGTCGTCATTTGGTCACTCCCTATAAACTACAGATGTGGTTAGGAATTTCATTTGTTTTTTGTGATGAAAGTGTAGGGCATTTCCACTACAGGTCTCAAACCTGCAGGTTTTTTTACGCGAATAATTAAGACATGAATATGCTAATTACTGTGGTAGATTTTACTAGTGCTAAGGGGATTATTTTGTTTCTGAGAAGACTACCACCCAATAAACTCTAGCTCATTATGGTGATGAGTTCTTAAAGTTTATTCTCGCTGTTTTCCTTCTTTCCTTTCCAATTTACAATTTTAATTAAAAAAATCTAAGAAATTATAAATAAATGTATCAATAAATAATAAATAAATAAATAAATTAATTAATTCAATGAAAACCATTGAGTAATAGCAATACATTTTCTATTTCTAAAACATCAACATTCATACAGGCCTGTCAAGTTCAAAATGTTCACAATTGTAAAAATCTTTCTTGACATGTTTTAAAAACAGTGTTTTAAACCATTCTACACATTTCGACTTACAAATTTACACACACCGCACCATAATGCTAACACTTGCAAGCGACATTACCAAAAATAAACCAAATCATTTGCATCTATTACAATATCTTGAAACAAAACATTTATGAGATATCCATTACAATGATTAATATATATTTTAAATATAAATGATACTGAAAATAATGAACTTCAACTAATACGTCATTCATCTTATTACGACTTTGACAAGTTTACCAAATTAGCTCAGAGTAACACTAAATGTTTTAGTATTTTAAGCTCAAGTATTCAATCGATAAATGCAAAATTTAATGAACTTCAGGTTGTGCTTACAAGAAACTTCGAATGCAGAAAAAGAAGACTTATCCCACTTCTCGTTATATGGTTACGATTGTTTAGAACAAGGTAAAAGTTGTAGTGATAAATGAGGGCTAATAATATACGTGACAATAAATATAGATCCAAAGTAAATCTTAACATGCATGAACATTGGGAAGGATAGATATTTCAAATAAATGAATAAATGGTGGTAGCCTATCAAAGAATGTAACCGTCGGAAACATTATATAGACCTCCAAGAGCAAGCAATGACAACATGAATGTATTTAAAAATGAATTGTCATCGATTATATCAGTAGTGGAAAACAATTGTTTAATAAGCCATAATTTGTTTAACAAGTTTTAGCAAGTTTGCCATCTAAAGCAACACGTTATAGGACAAGGAGGCCATTGACTTAGTGTCTTATCTATGTGTAGCATCACTAGATAATAGCTTTGTAATAAATTGGTTTAACTACATACAGGTGTTATGTTATTATGTGAATCTAAACAATACCTAGGCTATGACACGCTGACATTCACTAGAAGAGGAATACATTGTTTCAACCAGTGATCTGTATATTTCTATACACCAGTTATTTTAAGCAGTCAATATCACGGATTTGTTCAGAATAAATGCGTATGTTAGTCTAAGCAAAGAAACCCAGATGGGATCTAGTTTCGACAGACCGCCAAAAACATTGATATTGATTCTATTAAACATTTTAAATGCAGTATGAGATCAGGTATTATGTACAGCATAAGGTATAAACACACCTTGGATTCACATAGTAACAATTGTGCTGTTCTACGTACGTGGAGTGCCTTCAACAATTGTCACAAATGTCCTGATTTTCTATCAACATAATTGTAGCCATAAATATACTTATTATTTAGCAGAAACATATTTGCCTGATAAGGAGACAATTCCAACGCTACATCCTATTATCACTAAGCCGACTCTAGCCGTCTAACGTTTTCGCAAGCTCCCCACCAGTGGCGCCACTAATCATTTCAGCACTGCCACAACTTACATTTGATGTGCTGAGTGGCGCCACTGGTGGGGAGTTTGGAACCTGCGAGTACTCGGTGACCACACCAGTGGCGCCACATAATAAATGTGATGCAAGTCACGATTTTACCACTGCCAGATTCTGCAAATCGTCATTTCATTTGGTTCACTCAATTTTTTTTCAATAGTAACAAAATAACTTTCGTTTTTGTTACGTATACGCCTGTGTACAATTGCAATGACGTAAGTCACGTAACAAATCGTAAACAACAATCGCGTTGCCTAGCCATCCAGGCGGTTCATACCACTTTGCACTGTCCATTTTAATTTAATAATCACGTTGTGGCAGTGGTGATACGCTGAATGGCGCCACTGTCGGGGAGTTTGCTCGGTGACCAGATGGTGCCACCTGGCGGAGTCTGGATGACTAATTCTGACGCGATGACAACAATCCGGCCTAAGTAAAGGGTTGCGGCCGGGCCATCTGATAAGCACCCCTTGAATCCGCCCATGTTTCTCGCCGACATGTTACCCATTTTGACATAACTCGAAAACCATTTCTAACATTGACACTTTTCGGTCACATGAGCCCGTAAACCTGCATATGTACCGAAAAGTCACTCTCACTCTATGATATTTGGTCATATACAGTCACGTGGCCCCATATTGATGCATAATATTGCCAAAGCACGAATGAACCGTTGCCAAGCGTTATCTGGTAACTGGGTTTCAAAGAACAATCTAAGTCCACTGACAAGAGAAACGCTGAACTGCTAGCCATTAGCAAATCGAAAGATGAACGTATATCGACGCTTGAAGAGCAGGAGAACGAACTTAAAAAAAAATCAAAAACGAAGAACATTATCACCACCGGGCTGAATTTACACAGCTATGCCGCAACCGTTACGACCAAACCATCCGCATCGACTACAGCCGAGGAACCCCGACTATTTCCGAGAGTGCCACCATGCGTTCAAACTTTGTCAACTTTGCCAAACAGAAACTGCATGTCACGCTTGAGCCGTACGACATCGCAGCGATCCACGACCTGTCGCCGCGACGTGACGGAAAGCGGCCGATGATCGACGTGACGGAAAGCGGCCGATGATCGTGCAACTACTGTCGGCCGAGGGAAAAAACGAGCTCGTGATGAAACGGGATGCGTTGAGAGGAACATACCTTTATCTCAACGATCCCCTGTCAGCGCACAACAGCATCGACTGAAGCGTAAAAACAAGATATACTGCACGTGGACACAGCACTGCTGTGTCTATATGAACATTTGCAGAGGGCAGAGAATTAAACTGAAGACTGTCGCTGATCTTGCGAGACTTTGAACTCTTTCTCTGGACTCTATATATTCATACTTACACGTAATACCTAACACATGTTCCGATATTACTGTTCAAACGCTCGAATACGATGATGATGATGATAGACCGACTGACGCTGTGAATAATATATATCCAGTCAATCACGTTTATAACAATATACCTACCAATTCAAAATATCACAGTGATCAACAATTTGTAAGTAATGTCAAATCAGAGAGTGACCTATCATTTATACATTTTAATGCTCGAAGTTTAAGTAAGAATTAAAAAAAAAGTTATTTCTTTGATGACCTTAAACTATGGTTTGACATTACAGCTATTTCAGGGCTGATTCAAGCTCAACTGATGAGTATTCACTAAGTGGATATGAAGTTTTTCACATCGTAAAATATAACAGAAAAGAAGGATGTATGGTATTATATGCTAATCAAAGATTCACTTGCACACTTCTAGTACTACAATCCAAGGTGATAGAGCATTATACTTGAATGTGTCACTGTCGAATTGGACTTGATAAAACACATAAATATAGTTGTAAGTTGTGTCTACAGAACACCGGGGTCAGGTATATCTTTGTATTTGGTGATTTTAATATCTATCTCCGAAAACATGAAACCCACAACGGGACAAAGACGCAACGGGACAAAGAAGCAACGGAACAAAGACGCAACGGGACAAAGACGCAACGAGACAAAGACGCAATGGGACAAAGAAGCAACGGGACAAAGACGCAACGGAACAGAGACGCAACGGGACAAAGACGCAACGGGACAAAGAAGCAACGGGACAAAGAAGCTAAGGGACAAAGACGCAACGGGACAAAGACGCAACGGGACAAAGACGCAACGGAACAAAGACGCAACGGAACAGAGACGCAACGGGACAAAGACGCAACGGGACAAAGACGCAACAGAACAAAGACGCAACGGGACAAAGAAGCAACGTGACAAAGAAGCAACGGGACAAAGACGCAACGGAACAAAGACGCAACGGGACAAAGACGCAAGTGTATGTATGGTTTAGGTTTGCTTCTGTTAGTAGACGAGTCTAGTTACCACAAACTCGTGTACTTTGATAGATAATATATTTATTAATCAAACGAATTACTTAGTTAGATTTGGGTTATTAATCAATGACATTAGTGATCATTTGCCGATATTCGCTTTATGTAACTATGAAATAGACAAACAGAAATACGACATATTTAAATATGTATTAAACGTAAAAGATGATAATGTATTTTTGCTTATTGAAAGTTTGAGGCACGAAAAGTGGGATAACGTGTTACAAACCAATGATGTAAACCTGGCGTATACCAACAAACCGATGATGTAAACCTGGTGTATACCAACAAACCGATGATGTAAACATGGCGTATATGAATAAACCGATGAAGTAAACCTGGCGTATACCAACAAACCGATGATGTAAACCTGGCGTATACCAACAAACCGATGATGTAAACCTGGCTTATACCAACAAACCGATGATGTAAACCTGGCGTATATCAACAAACCGATGACGTAAACCTGGCGTATACCAACCTTTTCAGCAGATTTAGTACATTGTACAACCATCGTTGCCCAGTTGAGAAGGTTATGATTAAACAAATATGCGACATAAAAGGTAGACAAATAAATTAACTTGTATCTTAAGATTGGCTTAAAAATCACATTACAGTAAACTGTTGTCAGAAAAGAAAGGAAATACTAGAGAAACATGGGCGATTTTGACATTTACTGTCTGGGGATAGAAACATCACCAACAAAAAAGATATGGCAAATGAGTTTAACATGTGGTTTACAAATGTTGGTCCTAATTTAGTAAAGGATATCACTAATCCGGATAAACATATTTCTGTGGATGATTTTTTTAGGAGGTAGTATTGAACAAAGTTTGTTCCTCAAACCTGTAGATGAGGAAGAGGTTATAATTACAGTGAAAGCGTATAAAAAAAATTCTTCACACTTTTAAGACATAAGTGTGGATATTGTCGCTAAGGTATTATATGTCATTTGCAAACCTCTCACACACTCATATGTAATACTTCATTTAGAAATGGTATCATCACTAGCGTGGAGTAAAACTATGGCATTCGTTGCATGAAAACATCACTAGCGGCAGAAACATGCAAGCATTCAAAACACTTATAAGTTACATCTTCTTTCTATGTATTAGGTCGAACAAAATATAAATAATTATATGTTGTAGGCACTGTATGCATTAGTTATTAGTTAGGGATTTGTATGTATTGTAAGATAATGTATTTGTATCATACATAGCTATACTAGTTGGGGTGAACCATAGATAAGTATCACACGTCTGTTCACGCCCTTTCCACTAACACTCTATTGTTTATTTTTTGAAGCAGTGACCAATGAACGACTGCCGAGACCGGCAGGTGCTGCACTCGTCGAGACCTTTCATAAAAGCTCAAGTGGGGATCGGTGCGAGACAGGTTGCACTCGCAATGTGTAGACACGTCATTCGTGTAAACGCACACATAATTTCTCTGTACGTCATCTTGCCACACCACGTTGTATGATGTAATCGGGGCTTAATTTGTATGGCCCAAACATGATATGTCAGTAAGAAGCTGATGCACCCGTTGTATAGGCATCACGCTGCAGTCCGCTGACTGCTCGCTCGAACAGTATCAAACCCTCTCCAATCCTTCCGCACCATTTACTCAGAGCTGACCTTTTCGTTCTGTCTCGCCAAATCCTAATTGCCATTCGGCGTGGCAGCGTCCAGACAGCGACACATCCCGGCGGGAGATGTGTATAACTACTTAATCTGCGTTCGTCTCTTGGCCGCGCTGGTCTCGTGTCTCTTCACTTAGTCGGTTCTCTCCTCTCGCGTCGTGATCGTGTCCACCCTGCTGCCGGTCCTACGACACACGGCGACTACTGGGAGCAACACAACAACAGGTAGGTGTTCAGACGCAAACAATTTGTGTTTTACCAGGCCTTCAACAGTGAAAGAATCAATGCAGTGAGAAGTGTATAGCATAAAAAACATTAAATGAGCAACTATTTAGACAAAGAACTACACAAATTTTACATTGTGCGGCATAACATGTTGACTTTACATTATGTCTTTGTCATTTTGAATCGTGTGTAAGTAAATACGTGGTCTTTTGATCGCGCGCACAAAAAGATAATGCTAGTTCATGTGTTCTTTAAGACGTTATGTGTTATTCCATGTCCGATCAAAGATGTATATCTAAACAGAGAGTACGTTAACGAGTTCTAATGGTAGTGCATCGATACGTTTTCATGAGTCTAACCTGTGTTATAAAATATACATTATCCAGTCAATAGTTTACGAAGAAACCATAGTCACGCAACGGACTACCAAATATATACTTTCGTTCAATTTATTAACATGAGTACGGCTAAGTCCACGGCGTGTCTTCACCCACATATGTCAATATGTGTCTATAAAGTCATCACTGTATATATATATATATATATATATATATATATATATATATATATATATATATATATATATATATATATATATATAGCTATATATGCAGAAGCTCGATATGTACGTGTATTGAAGAAAGGTTGAATGGACAAAGGACACCGGGAGACGGAAACTCTGGCATGACTGGTATCGCGAGCATCGTTGCCACCCCTAACACTGCTGCAGCCGCTGGTACCGCGTAACGGCACCAATACCGTTACAACCACAGACGTGTCTAGCATCTCTAGATGCAACACGAAACAGCTAGGAACCAGGTTGTGGAACCAAGTAGCAACGATGGAAATCACCCAAGATGTCTCATTAACAACTGAATTAGTCGACAGGTGGTTCGCTGTTCCTGTTCACGGCAGGGCACGCATCAAAGCAAGGTCAATCAACATAGAAAATAATTTCAACACAGAATGCCAGTGTAAGTTCGATACCCAAATGAATATCTGCAGCAATTCCGAAAACAATTCCAAAATAAGTGAATACAAATTATAATGTAAATGCCATTTAGAAAAACGATAATAACGTACAATGACATGCGACGTGCACTGCGCGTATCATAATGTCGAAAAACGACACTTACATAATTATGTTATAATCTCACATGTTGTTTTAATATAAAATACTTGGGTGCCCAGGAATTAATCGGTCTCTTTGCTGAGTTGAATTGCTGGCAGCCACATGACCGTAGCCTACATGCAGGTCAGATCTGCCGATGTAATAATGTACGTCTGGGGGACCCGGGTCCCATTTATGATCATCAGTGCGTCACGTAGAATAGCTGTGTGGATAATCAGAGAAATAATGAGCAGTGCCTTCCCACGGGTTTCCACAATAGTGTCTTTCATTCTCGCTCCTTCTACAGAGAATGGCGAGACTTTGATTTAATGAGCTGCCGGAATCTATTTGCAGGGTACGTAATTTTCACTCAGAAAGGCGAACTGGGTTTCTATTGCGGGTTAGGGGTAGCGCAGACAACAAATAATTACATTCGCACATTTGCAGCATTATCGTCGCTGCAATTATTTGTGTTGTAATGGCCATGTTTACTGCCTTTACCGTCAGAAACAGTACCGCAATCACATACATAACTATATGGGACACGTTGAGACTAGACCAAACCATATGGCTGATGTTCCATATCCATGGGTACGTAACACAGTGCAGGACAGAACGGGGATTTCAAAGTTGTCCTTTTTACATCGGGATTCCATATAGCGAAATGCCAATGTATGTAATTACGCCCCCTACCAAACTAAACGCTGAATACACCACCACCACCACCCCGCACCAACAACAACCACAACAACAGCCACAACTACTAACACAACAATCAGGAGTATGTTAGCTACACACGTATATGGCCAAGAACTCGTGCTATTGTCGTCCCACACTGGACCCAATTGCAGCCTGACGCCACTCAGTCGACGTTCCTGACTCACGGGACACGGACGAAATTAATCGAAGTCTATCTACAATCAATGCTATATTGATAACGGCGTCCACCGAGAAACCACAACAGACGTTCTCCCAGGACTTAGTTACATACTCCGAGTTATTTGCCGAGAATCAGATGAATTACCCACAACTAACTACCGGGGACTGCTTACGGCGCTTAATCACCTTCAATTTGCAAAGATAACAGCGACATCCAGAAAGTGTGGAATACAAATCTGCGATCATTTTAAAGGTTTACTTAAAGAAAATGGGTCGGAACCCTCACTAATTACTTTCTTTCCTCCCTCCCTTCCTCGGTGCCTCCCTCCCTTTCTCCCCCATTCAACGCTCCCTTCCTCCTCCCTTCCTCCCTCCTTTCTCCCCGTCTATTATTTTCCCATCTGTGCCTTGTCCCTGTTGGGAATCTGCAGAATATAGATCAAGATATTCCTCTCCCCATTGCTTGGTCTCTCTCTATCTCCCTCCCTCCACCACCACCACCACCCATCCATATTTCCATCCCTCCGTATCTCCTCCCTTCCAAATCTCCCTTTCCTTGCTCCCGTACACCCGCACACGAACTCGAGAGGATCCATTCTGAATGTGACTGACCGCTGCTACCACTGACCACTGGTCAACGACCAGCACTGGGGACTCGTTACTGCGTCACTGGTGTCCCGTGCGTGTCTCCTGTGACCAGCTGTCTGCGTCCACCCTGGGGCGATACAAACACAACAGGACCCATCTGTTCGCCAACAACTGTCGTTTACTGAACTCGTTTACGCAGAAGTGTTAATTAGGGACATGCGGCACACAGGTTTAATACATCACGACTGTCAACGTCTTCCTGGACGTTGTATCCATGACCACTAAACAAGATTTAACAAGAACAAGAATGACCCAGATTGCCATCGAAAGCAACACACCCAGTATGTCAAGTACGCAAAGGGATCAAATGGCTTATCGAAAGCTCAACAATGCTTCGGTTTATGTAGTTCTTCCTTATCACACACACACACACACACACACACACACACACACACACACACACACACACACACACACACACACACACACACACACACACACACACACACACACACACACACACACACACACACACACACACACACACACACACACACACACACACACACACACACACACACACACACACACACACACACACACACACACACACACACACACACACACACACACACACACACACACACACACACACACACACACACACACACACACACACACACACACACACACACACACACACACACACACACACACACACACACACACACACACACACACACACACACACACACACACACACACACACACACACACACACACACACACACACACACACACACACACACACACACACACACACACACACACACACACACACACACACACACACACACACACACACACACACACACACACACACACACACACACACACACACACACACACACACACACACACACACACACACACACACACACACACACACACACACACACACACACACACACACACACACACACACACACACACACACACACACACACACACACACACACACACACACACACACACACACACACACACACACACACACACACACACACACACACACACACACACACACACACACACACACATATGTCACTTGTACTTTTAAATATATTAACACCACTGGTATTAACAATATCAACAGATAACGATGATGTGTTCCACTCACTCACTCACTCACTAACTCACTCACTCACTCACTCACTCACTCACTCACTCACTCACTCATTGATGTCCTTTGTGGGAATGCTTTCTTTCTCATGTGCGATCTGCACTATAATTTTTCTGGTGCAACTTTGAGCCATCTAATTCCACTACCTTCTTTAAGTTTGACACAAAAAAACAGTTCTATCGGTATATGTTCACAACCACTCGATATAGCATGCGAACGTGACTTGTTCCACCAGCAACAAAACCAACCACGCGTGATTTGTCAACGATCCGCAGCATCACACGAAGTCGTCTTGTGACAAAATCAACTCTGGTGTATCGAATTGATGAGTAACCTAGGCCGGCGTAGTTGAGCGATACTCCATGCACCCGGTCTCGTGAAGCGGGCAGGACGGAGTGCAGCTGTCTCGTCAATATGCATCCCATGCATTGGTTCGACTAATAATCCCGATTGCACCTGCAGCTATTTGTCCTCGGAAGGTTGTCACACTGGGATGGAGCCACTTCCACGATGTCAACGAAGAATACTGTTCTTCTGCTTGTCCTGCCGACAAATGGTCAGCGTCTTATGCAACAGATGATTGTCACACAACATCGATAGGTAGGATGATGTCTTCATTGATGCGGGCACCGGAGTAGCTACTGATGTCAGTGTTAGTTTTTCGACAGATGATTGACGACTACAGTCAGCATAACAGAACATGGATCATTAATTGTTGACGTCAGTGTTCGTCTAAGGTAGAAGATTGCTGACTGTAGTCAGCATAACGGAACATGGATAATTAATTGTTGATGTCCGTGTTCGTGTAAGGTAGATGATTGCTGACTGTAGTCAGCATAACGGAACATGGATCATTAATTGTTGGCGTTAGTGTTCGTCTAAGGTAGACGATTGCTGACTATAGTCATCATAACGGAACATGGATAATTAATTGTTGACGTCAGTGTTCGTGTAAGGTAGACGATTGCTGACTGTAGTCATCATAACGGAACATGGATAATTAATTGTTGACGTCAGTGTTCGTCTAAGATAGATGATTGCTGACTATAGTCATCATAACGGAACATGGATCATTAATTGTTGACGTCAGTGTTCGTGTAAGGTAGACGATTGCTGACTATAGTCATTATAACGGAACATGGATCATTAATTGTTGACGTCAGTGTTCGTCTAAGGTAGATGATCGCTGACTGTAGTCAGCATTAAGGAAGTTGTTGCTAAATTGCTACTGACGTCGTCTGACTGACATGACTTTCTCGTTGCTGACGTCAGTGTTCGTCTGCGGCAAATGATTGCTTACTACTGAGCTGACATATACTATACGTTGCTGACACATATATTTCGTATTTGGCAGATGATTGTTGACCGACGTCGACAAACATAAATATAGTTGACTAACCGCAGACGCCAGTGATTCGTCGTTGACGCATGACACCTGAAAGAGGGAACAGACATGACAGTTGCTTACGTTCTGCTGACGTCACTCTTCGTCTTCTCTGAAGGTAAGTCTCTTTGACATTTATCATTTTATTTTATGACAACTTATGTACTTATTCCCATTTTCCCCAGAAACAGAACGATAGTGACGACGAATGATGTTGGTAATGACAATGATAAAGATGATAATGATGACGACATCGATCATAATATGCGAAATATATGATAATGATGGTAAAAACGGTGATGATGACGAAGACAACGTTGAAGACGAATAGTGATGTTATTCATGTTGATGGTCATGATCAAGATAAGTGATGACCGTCTTGATGTCAACAATAATAATGATATTGACGACAAAAAAAGAGCAAACGTTTACCAAAGTATGTTTATCTGTGTTTCGAAGACAGAATCTTCTCTAACCGTCTACACGCTATGTATTTGAAATTACCAACGAACAACGCACAGTATGACGATTATAAACAACCATCTTGACGATTCCATCGACCTCTCTGGCAAATTACTGTCACGTCCAATTGATTCTTCTCGCTGTAATCGCGTAATCACTGGCTCATCATCATTCACATATACATAGCCACGTCAGTGCAAACGGCCATAATCGTCATACACATTGTCGCTATAAGCACCGGCTACTGTTAATGTGGTCATCGAGTGAGCCAGCTAATCCGGTTAACACGACGCTGGAGAATTGAGGCCCGGATGCCGGCATACAGGGCTCGGTCATGACGGAAGTGGCTCTTCAGTTACGGAGGTCGAAAATTGAAGTAAGATGGCGGTAATATTTCTACTGATTTTAATGTGGTCCAAGTTTCGCATCCACTTTTTAAAATGGTTGGACCCTTTCTCTTTGAGGCAGATGGAAATCTTATCGTACGTATCGTAGAAATAATATAGTCTAAATAATATAACGCATATACTCTATGTTATAGCATCTTGACCAGCAAAATATGTTTTAGTGAACCACACTACATGTGATTTTACCGAAGATGTTTTTAAAGCACAGTTAAAAACATATTTTTTTTAAATAAAATATTTTTAACATTTTGTACGGCGCCATGAGCAACGACTGTTGGAGTGATGCCTTATACATTTGACGATTGGTTAATTGATTGATTGATCTGTTTATGAATATTGACTTTGCATTTCAATAAATTCGCGAACACCTTTTCAATACCCGAGAACATGTGTTGTAATGGTGATAGGCATTCATGGGATCACGTGATAGGCATATCCTTGGCACCCGTAACATTATATGATATTTGTCCTCAACATTCAATTTAATCACATACCGGCCAAATCATATTTTAATGCGGTTAATTGAAACACATTCGGGACGTCGAAGTGATAGAATAGAGATAGTTTAGATTATACGCCATGGCTTACGAAACAATTGACAAGGGTCTTTAATGTGTCGTTGTGTACATATCCTACACTGATATGTACATGAAGGATGGGCTTCATTTAAGTGGAAAGGGGGCGGCAGTATTCGCGGACAAACTTTCAGCAGCAGTAGATAGCGACTTGGGTACAATGACAAATATTTTTGGAAGTAAACATTCTTTAAACTAGAAGTGCAGGGGGTTACCTAGAGGTGTCTCAAGCAGAACAAGAGGCCACTAGCACAGATAAACCAATATCAGATCATCCGAAAAACATTTTTAAAAAAGTTATAGATGCGTATGTTTAAATGCAAGGAGCATAGTAAATAAGAAAAACGAATTAAAAATTATGGTAGAAGATATTGACCCTCACATAATTGGTATAACTGAATCATGGGCCAACATAGATATGACAGATGCTGAATTAGGACTGACAGGATACGTAATGTTTAGGAAAGATCGAATAGGAAGAAGGGGCGGGGGAGTTATTTTATATGTTAAAGAATCTATTCAGGCTTATGAAATAAAACTAGAAAGGGAAGCAGATTGCGATGAAGCTGTTTGGTGCAAAATTATTTCAGGAAATTCAAAATTAACTATTGGATTAGTTTATCGAAGTCCAAACATAAACGAAGAGGACAACACAAAAATAAAAAACGGTATAAAGGAAGTTAGTAAAGGGGAATGTATCATAATGGGAGATTTTAACCATAGACACATACAATGGAATTCTCTAGAGAGCACAGGGATTGAGGATCAACAATTTCTATGTTTAATCCAGGATAGCTTTCTTACTCAGCACGTACTAGAACCAACCAGGGGAGAAAATGTATTAGATATAGTTTTGTCATCACAAAAAGAATTAGTGGACAATGTAAAAATATTTGAACCATTGGGTAATAGTGACCATAATCAAATACATTTTGACATCAATGTAAAATCAGAAAGTAAAAATAAGAAAACGTACAAGAGAAACTTCCACAAAGGTAACTACAAAGATATGAGAAAATACTTAGCAAAGCTAGATTGGAATAACATGCTGATGAATAAGACCGCAATTGAATATTGGAATATTCTAAAATATGAAATTGAGAGTATCATCGATAAATTTGTTCCCTTCCAAAAACAAGGAAAACGGTGTAGAAAGAAACACTTGTCAAAAGAGGCAATTAGAAAAATAATGCTAAAACAAACTATGTGGAGGGTTTATAGGCGTACCAGAAAGGAAGAAGACTATGCAAAATACAAAGAGGCACTTAATGCAGCTACAACTGAAATCAGACAATCTAAAAGAAGCTATGAGCAAAAACTGGCATGAAACATAAAAAATGACAGCAAGAGTTTTTATGCATATGTCAGGAGTAAACAAAACGTACAAGACAAGGTTGGACCTCTAGAAGACAGTGCTGGAAATATAATATCACAAGGGTTTCTAATGGCGGAAGACCTAAATGGTTACTTCAGTTCAGTGTTTACCAAAGAAGATATTAGTTCATTACCAGTTGCTGATGCTAAATTTCAGGGGGCTAAATCTGACTATTTAGGACCGTTAGTTGTAACTCCAGAATTGGTAGCTAAGAAAATAAAGGCAATGAAGGATAACAAATCATCGGGATTGGATGGGATTCCTCCAAAATTACTAATGGAAACAGTAGATCAAATCAGTATACCACTTGCAAGAGTATTCAACTTGTCATTAAAAGAGGGAGTTGTTCCGTTTGAATGGAAAGAAGCAAACATCATACCATTATTTAAAAAGGGTTCGAGAAATAAGTCAGAGAATTACAGACCAGTGAGTTTAACGTCAGTGATTTGTAAATTATTAGAAAGGTTAATTAAAGACCATATGGTGGACTTCCTCGTTAAGCATAAATTATTAAATTCATCTCAACATGGATTCCTTAAAGAGAGGTCATGCTTAACAAATATGTTATGTTTTTTGGAAGAAATCACTAAGTGGATAGACGTGGGATCGCCAGTAGATATTATCTACTTAGATTTTTAGAAAGCTTTTGACAAAGTGCCACATCAAAGATTACTACTTAAATTAAAAGCACATGGTATCGGAGATAGCATAACTGACTGGATAGAACAATGGCTGACTGACAGAAGACAACGAGTTGTAGTAGATGGAGAAGTTTCAAATTGGAAATCGGTTTTGAGTGGGGTACCTCAAGGATCAGTATTAGGACCTATATTATTCTTAATATATATCAATGACTTGGACGACAGTATAACAAGTAACGTACTGAAATTTGCGGATGACACAAAACTGTTTAGAAAGGTTAATACTGATGGTGATAAACAACATTTACAAAACGATCTAGACAGATTAGTGAAATGGTCTGAGAAATGGCAGATGCTGTTCAATTTTGGGAAATGTAAATGCCTACATACAGGACATGGGAACTTGAATGTAAACTATAAAATGGGAGATACTGTTCTGGGTACTACTGTAAAAGAAAAGGACTTAGGAGTTACAATAAGCGCTGATATGAAAGTTTCAGAGCAGTGTGGTATTGCAGCTTCAAAGGGTAATCAAATTCTTGGATTGATTAGAAGAAACATAACATACAAGGGAAAAAAGTTAATTATACCTCTTTATAAAGCAATAGTTAGACCTCATTTAGAATACTGTATACAAGCATGGAGACCATATCGTAAGAAGGATATAGATACGCTTGAACGCATACAAAGGAGAGCAACTAAAATGATTCCAGAACTTAGAGACCTTAGTTATGAAGAACGCCTGAAAGAATGTGGTCTAACAACTCTAGAGACAAGGAGGTTAAGAGGAGATCAGATTGAAGTTTTTAAGATATTGAATGGATATGAAAATATTGATAGAAATATGTTTTTCTCACTCAAGAAGGATAGCAGAACTAGAGGACATGAGGTAAAATTAGTAAAGGATCAATGTAGATTGGACATCAGGAAGCACTCGTTCTCACAGAGGACAATAAATGAATGGAACAAATTGTCTACAGATTGTGTAACTGCTAGCAGCGTGAATATGTTTAAAAACAAGGTTGACACATATCTCAGGAGGGCGGGTTATAAGTAGGTGAACATTGTTGGACTCTCGATAAGCCAATGGCTTCCTTGTCCACTTGCCATCTGGGCCTTTGGCTTGGATGGCAAATCTTGTTAAATCTTGTTACACGGCCCATGTACAGCAGTATTTTACCGATACAACCACGCACGCAGTCGAGGGGCACACAGGAGAATTTGTATTGTTTCTGTTATCAAATACAATACAGTACAATATAAGATATTTCTATTGCGCTCAAATCCTCGGGAGACCCAAGCTCGGCAGCACACTAAGACAAAAGTGGTTAAACAGTTGCTAATTGATAAGCAGTTCCAGTTGGATTTGTACGCTGAGGAGTTGTGGGGCATAAGCAAGTTTAAACAGGTAAGTTTTTAGTCTACGACGAAATGTTGTTATAATAATGTACTAGACTTAACACAAACATGTGTTATGTACCTCCAAGGCATTTCGACAATGATGTAATTATTAGGCACAATGGGATCGTCGGGCAATGTTTGACATCCGTAACACTAATTTCGCGCTGCAGTTTGCGGCACCGTTGGATACTGCGCCTTCCCGACATTCCTGTGGGAAGTGTCACCTAGCGGGAACGGTCGCAGGTGGGCTGGCCGCATTGTGCATGCCGGTAGCACGTGGTCACAACGCATGGAGGTGATCGTTAGAAGAACGGAGTTCATTCTCACAACAACAAGCCACAACAAGTCATGTGACTATCATGTGACTGCGGAAGATTGCCGCCGCGACATCGAAATGCACACGGTCGTGTGCTTATCGGAAGAGCCAAACGGGAAGTTCCGAGTACACATGCGCGGAGAACGGTAGGAAGCAGAATAACGTTGAAACTCGTTAATGGGATAAGACCACAGTTGGCCTTCCTTTCACACGAATGTAGGGCGTATTAAATTGTGATATGTGAATTTAAACAATTCATACAGTGTGACATAAGTGCAATTGAGCAGGAATATTAAGAAGTTTCTTTGTAAAAGCTATTGGCTGTGAAACGGTGCATTGTTTTATAGTTTAACAGACGGAGGGATTTATGGGAAATGTTCTGCTATGGGCCACGTGGGCGCATGAATACGTGGCTATTTTTGTAAAAGAAATTGACGGGCATCGCACGTCGGGGCGTTTTAAAAGATCTGGAGGTAGGTCATTTTGACAAAACTTGGTCAGCATGTCAGTGAGGTGATGGCAGTTGCTGTGAAAAACTTTCAGAATTTTTATTGGTCACGTTTTCTTATAATCAGACAAAACGTTAACATGGCCACAAATGCAATTTTTTGCTGTGGTCTGCCCCCTAATAGTCGGATCGATTTGTGACTGTTTGCTGGCAACCATGTCCATCTACATGACAGCTGACATTCCGTCTCGTTTTTCGTTGCATTTCTGGCCCAAACATTTGTCTTTGCGACACAAACAAAACGCAAATTTGTTTAAGCGAGAACAGTATGTGGCAACATTCTGGCAGATGTGTGCCGCACTAGTAATGTAACATTACATCTTAAACACAGTTGCTATGGCGACGGACGAAGGTGACGCTCATAATTAAGATTGTGACGCTAGACTCTGGATCCGTTATTTAATAGGGTGTTATAAAAACGTAATGTATTTGATGACAATAAAATAATTTGCAAATTACATTGTGTATTATGCAAACAATCAATATGTCTTCTTCGTAATAGCAATGATCGAGAAATACCTATATTGCATAATCGTAATTTGGAAGATATAAATTGGACTCTATTATTCGGCGTAATACCATAAGTATAAGTAATTTAAATAAAAACGAAATGTCATTTGGACATATCTACATATTTACGAGGTACCATGGTTTAATTATGTGTGAATGTTCAATATGTGCATATCTAGACATACTGTTCTCGGTGGCTCAATAAGTACGTCACAGTTTCTATAATAATAATAACAATAATTCCGTTTCTTAATATAGCGCTTTTTAGCTAACTAAATACCAATCAAAGCGCTTCACATTAATATGATGTTTCTGTTCCAAGAAAATATCAAAGAACACCCGCTTACGACACCCTACATTAAAAGGTGTACTCCTCTGGATATTTCATGTAGGCACATATCATATGGAAGTTAATTTACTATGTTAAGTTAATTTACTATGTTAATGTTTCATTTTAGGTATGAAGCGTTTTCGTGTATGAAGTTCATAGCCCGCAGCCGGAATGTAATTCAGGTGTATTCCGGTAGGTGGGTATGGCATAATAATACACATGGTAACTGTTCTGTAACAACATAATAATACATATGGTAACTGTTCTGTAACAACATAATAATACACATGGTAACTGTTCTGTAACAACATAATAATACACATGGTAACTGTTCTGTAACAACATAATAATACACATGGTAACTGTTCTGTAACAACATAATAATACACATGGTAACTGTTCTGTAACAACATAATAATACACATGGTAACTGTTCTGTAACAACATAATAATACACATGGTAACTGTTCTGTAACAACATAATAATACACATGGTAACTGTTCTGTAACAACATAATAATACACATGGTAACTGTTCTGTAACAACAAAATAATACACATGGTAACTGTTCTGTTACAACATAATAATACACATGGTAACTGTTCTGTAACAACATAATAATACACATGGTAACTGTTCTGTAACAACATAATAATACACATGGTAACTGTTCTGTAACAACATAATAATACACATGGTAACTGTTCTGTAACAACA
>BSQZ01000010.1:9450000-9557500 GCA_033239005.1 Lamellibrachia satsuma
GAAACGGCCGAACTAAAGAGGTAAGTAACGCATTAAATTTATTTATACCTTGCTGATGCTTAATGGCAGAACCCTGAGCTCGTTTGCTATATGAATTGAACAAGAATAGATATATTTGGTAAAGGTCATTTAATAATTATTTCCAACTGTAACTAATAACATATCTCTCGATGAGACAAAGCTTAAGCGCTAAGCAAATGATACTACAAACAATTATTAAATGACAAATCAGGTTAGCAAAGGTGGGGCGGTAATACCCCTCACCCGGCCTTTTGCAATATAGGCCCATTGAAATGTGGATGTTCGTGCGCGTGTGCGTGAGTACGTACGTGTGTGTCTCATTCAATCAAGTAGAAGTCGCATCATGTACACATTGCCATTCACTATTTCATATTCCATTTAATAATTTACATTCCATTTACAACTGTTCGTTATGTAAGAATCCGGGGAATGGGTCACCTCTGGTAAATAAAACTGAAAAGCTTATAATATATGAAGCCGTGAACACCTACATTATTATACACACTGTGTATAAGTGTGTATAACCCAATTAATGTTTAACAGTAAAATGTACGAGTGACATCCACACGTTCTTGCGATCCACATGTTCTTTGCTATAACAACGTGCCCCGTATGGTGTAATAACTTGCCCCACTTACGGGGATAGTTGTTACAGTCGACTGCTCCCGGGAAACTTCACATATCTACGTAACTAGAAAACGGAATATCAATAATATGGTTTTATTAACACGAATAATGAAATTAATGTACACATTAACATAAATAATGAATCTAATAATAATGAAAAAAGTGACTTCAACTGAAAATTATAACAACTACCAGAAATTTGGGTTACAGTGTATTATAATTATCAAACGCAAATCGGGTAGATAACGAAACTGCGAAATCAAAAAATCTCGCACATTATCCAATCTGACACATGGTCACCAAGACCAGAAGAAGTAAGATTCGTCATGACCGCTCAATTCCATGTTAATACATTAAAACAATATGGACTGCTTGTTTTGTCCTGACATACAGTGATTTTATTAGCTACACTATTTGGCGGCATGCATTACCAGTTATAGCGACAGACACATGCGGATACACACTTTCTGACCTGATATATTGTGCGTGAAATTTGGGTTACAATTTATTATAATTATCAAAATACTCCTCCAGATGACACTGAAAACTCGTTCGAATCTCAGACACTACACCGATGTCCTAAGAACGGGAGTACACGTTATGTATATACCATTAAGCGTCTTCTTTATCTGAAGGAGCTATGTGGGGGAGATTGGCGCCCGTCGAGGATGGAAAGCGACTGCATCAAAGGAGAGGGAGTCGTGTTCTACTTCACGCAACCCAACTGTAGTTTATTTTATCCGCGGGTCACGGGTAAGCTATTAGTTTGCACAAACACAAGACAGAATTTGTTTTGCGTGACAATATATGTTTAATTTATACTGCACACGAGGGCGTAGTTTGAGTAGTTATTCATTAACTACTGTTGCTGTATATACTAAATATGTTACACTTCAATTTTCTTATATTGGTATTCTGTTTTATAACTAACATAACTGTGATATATGTGACCGCGTTTGTGCAATGCAAAAAAAGAATGTAAATATCATCACTGCGCGTATGATATGGAAGTTCTATAATAATTGTGCTTTGGTTGGGATGGCTGAATGGTCGTTATATGGAAAGATATTTCTCCTGACTACATCTCCGAGATTGTCGTCACTGCCTTTGACTGCTGTAACAACACTGATATTAAAGAGGCAATATCTGGTTGTATCATCGTAAAATCGTGTTATATAGTATAAACTATATACTATTCTAACATCTAACATCTTCTAACATCGCTACATGTTTCATTTGTATGTTTCGACTCGAACATCATGCTTAAACTGCTTGCTGAATGACACGGTCGCTATTCATGATTATATTATTATTATTATATTAAAAAAATGGATAATTAAAACACATCTGAGCGGTCAATGTGTTATAATACATTTTAGATTTTATAATTATGTAACATCATTTTACGATAAACACGAACAATGCTATTATTATCACGGTCAGCTTCGTATTGACCATTATACAGACTATTCCGTTTGCTTATGCACATTTTGTGCTCGCCAGAGCTGCGGCTGCAGTGCTGGGCCAGTTGGCAGGAACGGGACCATAGATTCGTTGTATTGGCGGATGGAGACTCGGAATCTAGATATGTTCTGGTGAGACACGTAAATATTATTCGTTAACAGCCATTCACGCTACAGCCAACTCACGCACACCGGAACCTCGTTAGTCCAGACTCCGATAATCCGGAAACATTTACATCCGGATATAATTTCACGGGAACGAAACTGACGCAATTTCCGAACGTTAATGATCACCGTTAATCCGGAAATCCCCGTTCCGGATCATGATTTTGGTAAAACACTCAACTCAGCAATCCGGAAACCCCAACCACTAGTTACCGCTCTATCGATTACTCCCCAAGCAACAAGATAACTATTAATGACATTGTTATGAATTATCGGTCACAGAAGCACCCATCTGAATTGGTAAATTACTGTGTATCAATTTATGATAATAAAATCAAAGAAAACAAGTCCGTTGTTTATTTATTTAACATATGTAACATTTAAATGATACAATCATATTGAACAATACTGTAGCAGCATTATATATATATATATATATATATATATATATATATATATATATATATATATATATATATATATATATATATATATATATATATATATATATATATATATATATATATATATATATATTTCGATAGAAGAAAAAACATATTCATGTATCTGAGTAAATTTGACTGTAGCTTGGTTTGACTTGTAACGATGGAGTTATACATACCTTTATACCCCTTCAGCGTCTTCCCAGGAATGTGAACGTCTTTGACGAGATGACGTCATTTGTATACATGAGCCCAGTGGCGCCAGTAGACGACAAGGATTTTGTGTCCGCTGACGTCATGTATTACAAACTGCACATGCTCAGAAGTGGTAAGTTCATCTCGAGTGGTGAATACGATGACGCCCTATAAATAATCAATATTTTGTATGGTTACAAGTAAATGACCTCTTAGTAATTAGAAAATGAAATAAATTAAGATGATCTCCGTTTTGTCATTGACTGACACCGAAAGATGGTTAAAATTATCCATAGAGTGCCACGTGTTATACAATGGCTAGCCGTGCTGATGTACACCCAACGTTCACAAATGTACACTCAACGTTCAGCTGATGTATGAATCATTTCGAACGCGATCGAGTACGCGTATTGGCATAGACACGCGAAAAGACACAAAGTAGCGCTAACAAGTAAAAGAACAATTTATATTGAATATGAGAAAATAGCAATGAAAATAGCAATGATCATAGAAAACGACAAAGGAAAGGAACATTAATTATTGATCGTGCACACAAAATTTACAAATGCCGTAAAATCTTATAAAAGGCATCAGACGAGGTAGTTGTGACCTCGTGTATTGTAAGTTCATGAATACTTTCTTCACAACGTCCCGTGTCTGTAGAGCCAGGAATCTGCTACGACCAGAGCGCCGCGTGTCGGCAGTTCGCTGCCCAGGGGAAATGTTCGTCGCAACTCTACAGTAACTTCTGCAGACGATCGTGCCGTCGTTGTGGTAAGTAATCACGTATGCACATTATCTACTGATTTTGCAGATGGTAGCTGTAAGAATTCGTTTAGCAACAAAATTGTCAGACATCTCATAAGGACGTGCAGCGCCTAGACAACAAATTGTTAGACTCTCGATAAGCCAGTTGTTTCCTTGTCCATTTGTCATCTAGAGCTTATTGCTTTGAACAGCAATATTGTTATATCTGGCAAAATATTGTTACATTTTGTAAAAGTTCGTTAAATATCGTTACATATCGCTACATCTTGAGTTATTGTTAAATCTTGAGTTATTGTATGTATAATAATAGTATATTCAAACTGTCAGGTTTACTTATATTTCAACACTAATCCAGCACTTTCATCTAAGCAGCTGGCATGTTTATGTTCACTGTTCACTCCTGCCAGTGAACCTAGACAGCTTCAACCATCTAGTTATGACTGTTCCCAGATTTACAAACATTGAAGCAAGGTTTTTCTCGATTGCTACTATTTTGAACTCACTCCCTGCTAGTGTTATGTCAACAGGAAACATGATAACATTTCGCCGTCATCTAAAAGAAATATCCTTGTTAACCTTGCTTATCCTCTTTAGCTTCATAGCGTATCAATATGTTGACAACTTTAACAAAGTATGCTGATTTTGAGATAACCTACCACTTTCGTTTTGATGGGCCTCTCAGCTTTGGCCTCCAAGGATTTAGGTGCGCAAAAATGTCGTATCGTGTCAAATTCGGCAGACGACTTTGTCGTCTGCGTGATAAGTAAACACGTACGAACTACACAACGGCAACTGTGGCAGTCAGGGCATCCCCCGTCAATGATTGCAGGGATTGTGCTTTGCATTCAATCCTTGTCTCTCTTGTGTAACTTCTTTGTGGCGGGTCGGCGGACGGCGTCCGGTCCACGGTCGCGTGAGACCTGCCACATTAAACGTCGGAGTGTCAGAACATGTCAGTCTGGTCGTGGAACCGCATCGCAATGAGGGCGGCATCTCGCCATCGGGAATCTGAATATTTGGTTATTTGATTGCGAGAACTCGACGCGTAGGATATGCAATAATGTCGTTTGACATATGTATGCGATGGATAGCTCCAACCCTGGATGTCGTATGTGATAAGAAGTAGAAATACAAAGAGCACGAAAAAGAGACATCGTATCGTTTTAACTTAAGATAAACCTTAAACCCATAAATAAGTTTTCTAATAAACATTACAACCTTAGCTTAGTTTTGGTTTATGCCCCAACCCTTTGTGGGATCACCAGAAATTAGTTGTATTTTAAGTTATTAACCAGCACGGCCACTTAAAATTGCTTCGTCGATTTGATTGTTTTTCGTTTACATTATCTTCGGCTCTGCCAAACAAAAACTCATTTGAAAAGGGGCTCTTTCTAGAATAAGTGAAGGGATTGTGTGGTCCATATATGACGCTGTTATAGAGAGCTCCAATTGAAGGGACCGTTGATTATTGTACCAGTTCTCATCAATTCAGACCTCGCGAATGCAGATATCTTGCTCTAGTCACTCAGTTATTCTGGACAGATCCGTTCGTCTCAACATCTTGCAGAAACATGGCGTGCGATCATCGGTTAGATAATAGCGTTTACACTTTCCTTTGATGTAATTACAACGTCAGTCAATGGTAGTAATCGATATTCCCACATCTAGGTCAAACTTGCTGTCGGACTATGTACGTTCATGTGCAGTGCACGAGTGGTGTTTCGAAAGATCTGAGCACCATTACTTCAAAAGCACCGAACACACAATTTACCGGATCGAGGATTTTCGATTTTAATCCAACATTATTATTAGCTTTACTTTCATGTATTTGGCTGGGTGAAATCAATATTAAGTCAATTCTGCTTAAAAAACATTGAATGCAAGGGAAATCTGCTCTTATTATTAGAAGCATTAGAAAAATGTATCGTTATTGTGTTGGCAGTGTCAGTAATAAAGAAGATAAACAAGTTTATTTTCAATTTATGTACAAACAAACGCAGAATAAAAACGGAGTGAGGACATCTAAACGGGCAGGGTTATTGATGGAATGTGGGGACAGATCAGTATTTATTTTACTATAGGCGACCATATTAACGTTTTCTAATGTTGTATGCAAAATGGCGATTCAGCTTTGGACATAAGGACACATTTTGTTGCATGTGATGTCTTTGATATGCTGTAAGGTTTTCGTCAAATTCGACAATTTCGTTTCGAGAAAATCAACATGGGAAATACTCCCCGTCAAATGTTACTAAAACGAACGAGATGTTGTCTACATACGCTGGAATCCTTTCGCCACTATCAGGTCTATATCTTGCAAGCAAGTAAAAATGTGACCCCATGCAAATGTGCTCTTTTCCAGCGATTTTTGTTCGAGGTGCAAAAATTGCACGAAAGGGAGTATCATCCGAAAATCGCTGGCACTTCATTCGCATGTCATGGATCAGGACATGAAACAGTGATATATCCCCGTGTATCTGACTGCAGATCCGAGGTCGGAGCCGAGACCAGAGTGCCGCTTCTCCCGCGACGTGCAGGGCGACTGGCTGCTGCTGGAGGACGACGGCCGCAGCACGTACGCCGTGGCGGTAGAGGACGCCACCGTCACCTTCTCCACACTCGGGCGCTTCGTCTGCAAGAGTAAGCACTGGACTCACGACTACGTCAAAGTGAGATCAGCCTATAGCAACGGATGGTGAGATCAAATTCAGCAGTGGGCTGGTGGTTTGAGAAAGCTATAAATTAAACTAAAAGTCTGAATCAATGGTTATAAAAGTATTGAATGAAATATCAGTTCATTAATACTTGACCTTTTGATGATTGGTTTTTAGCCAATGACAGCAACGACATGGCCCTGCTGGTAATGGCAGTGGTGAAACAGCGATGATTACTGTACCTCAGATGTTGCCAGAAAAGCTGTTTTGATGAAGCTTTGTTAAATGCTTAGCATTCATTTTCAGCAGGCCAAGATTCAGTTGCATACAACTAACGGTGGGTGCTGGCGAAATGCTCGAATTCAAAATATGTAAGTTAATCGTATTACCTCGTAT
The DNA here is from genome assembly GCA_033239005.1 of Lamellibrachia satsuma. NCBI lineage: Eukaryota > Metazoa > Annelida > Polychaeta > Sabellida > Siboglinidae > Lamellibrachia > Lamellibrachia satsuma. The sequence goes on from BSQZ01000010.1 coordinate 9,456,733, forward strand.
TATCACGTATCACTTCAATGTCAGTAAAACTGCAGTAGTATGGCCGTTACATAGCTCTATTCTTGTAATGTCCTTATGTGGGGGGCGTGCGTGCGTGCGTGCGTGCGTGCGTGCGTGCACAAGAACCATCACATAGCAATACATAAATCATGTTAAGGCCGTCTCAAAAGGAACTGCTGGGTCGTGTCCGATGTCCATAGAGTAATTAACTGACCACTTACGTGATACCCAGTTGGGGTTTGCCGATTAAGAAACAGACTCAGAATGCGTGCGTTTTAAAACACCAAGTAACTGAACCGATTACCCGAACCTTGGAAAATGTTTAGCATCAATTCATCAAATTGGCAATTTGAGTTAAATCCTAAAACATTATTTATCCATTTCAGCCAGAACGACGCTGGCCGATACCTCGTTGACCTCTTTGTGCCAGTTCCGATCAGTGGGCGTGTCGTTGCAGAAACTCGGGGTAAACAGTCCCACGTCAAGATATCTCTTGCGTAAGTTTCTCTATTCATAAAAAAGAACATACATAGATTAATAATATATTCCGACCAATGAGGATTGGTTCTGTGCAGAACCTACATGGATACCATTTCATACGGCAAATGAATAAGTCAGCGACTGGATTAATTGTATGTAACTATATACATATTCAATCAACCTGAGACTTCACAACACTAACGTTTGTTAGGTACGACGACATGAGTTTTCAGAATGTTTGTGTTGCGTAGAGGGTAGAGTGGCTCCATCTGGCGCATTGTTGCAAGTGAATCATGTCTTCAATGTGCGAGTTCCAGAAACCACCACATCTCTCTTCTTCCAAATGGTAATGCGTTTATATATTTGCTACAACTCATGATTGTTTGTCTCCAGCTATGTCGAGCATGTTGCGCGGTAACTGCGGACTAGGTGGCCGGGTGGCTGTCATGACAACGTTCTCCGACGGAACCACCTGTAACGGCTCGCTGAGCGATGTCCGCCCTACAACGTGCAAGGTCCGCCCACTACTACGACTAGACCTGCCCAAGTGCCTTTCTGCTGTAAACGAGCAAGGTTTGTATATTTATGATAATAAAACTACTTAATTCATGTGTGTCAAGCCTTTTTGATGCAGACTTGTATGACTGGCAAAACAAATTCGTGAGACCCACAAACGAACCCATATTATCGTCCGAATGCTCAAAAAGGAGATCATTGTACAAACTGGGATATATTGATTGGATCTTGCGAGACTTTGGTGATGACATTTTCGCGAGAATCGCTCTTCATATGTGCCTTGAACGGATCCTTTGTTGGAATTGGAATTCCAATGCCAACAAAGGATCTTTGTTATTCGCGTGCCATTTGACAAACGTGGGCCGTATACTGTAATGCAAAACACTTTTTTTCAAACCGTCATTTTATGGCAACATTTTTTCAAACCGTCATTTTATGGCAACTTGCCCCAAAGTTCATGAAATTCCCACATGCATACTTATCTTGATATATGATAGACCTTTAAAAAGGTATGCGCCTTAATTTCCGAACAATTGCATTCAAAATATATTACACGTAATGTTATTATGATATTTTAATAATCTCTATATAATCTACTTTGTTGTAAGCATAACTTTAATGTTCGTTTTCCTGCTCGAAGTTGCACTTCAGTTGTTCTTTCAGACCTGCACTGTTCGGCTCATGTTCGCTTCGACCGGCGGACCCAGTTTCTCGTAACTAAATGCAGTACAAGCGGCTTGTATGTTTGCTGGGTATGTATTTGCTTCTGCGGTACCTGCTATGTCTAAAACTAAGCTACATTTAAAAGCCTATATATACCGAGGTCCAAATGCGAAATTCCCTCCCCGTTACAAATCCTCCTGACTCTTCACACATGACACATGCCTTCAAAACAGGAGTGAATGCGTTTACCATAAACTATATGTTTTAATAGCGTTTTGCCCCCTCCCATCCATAGTTTTGCGTAAGTAAATGCGATTATATCATCAAGTTGATGTTTTGGGCAGCTCGTCATCTTTTGATATTTCTACCAGAACCTATTGATCTAGTTAGAAAAAGGGATCGCGATTTTTAGGCGGTTAAGCACAACGTGATATTACCGTTTGATATATGTCACAGTAGTACCGGTTTTTTTTATTGAAAACAATAACTTGTTTATACCTAATTTATTTCAGTTGATTACGCATGGGGAGCAAGCGAATATGTTCAACATACTTCAATTTGTTAGAGTGTCGTGTGAAACTACAAAACCGTACGAGACGTCAGAGACTTTCATCAAGCACATAGACATCGACAGAAGTAAGCAGTTCACCTTCAATGATCGACAGGAGTTACTTTGGTCTCCTGTGTCGCCTTGAAACGTTGGCATAAAAAGAGCTGATGTAATAAAATCTTCGAAAGATAAATTGATTATTATAAATTATTCTAACCGTAACGGCAATGATTAATTAGCCGGAATGTTGGTCTTATTACCTTAGCGAATGAATGCAGTTATTAGCAACGTAAATTCGCTGGTACATTTATTACAAGCACTGCTGTTGTTACCAACAGGCTCTACAATTGCCATGATGACAACCGGTGTTTAAAACAATAAGATATCAACGCCGCAATGTTAAGTCTTAGTGACTTACGTTCTCAAGACGGTGGCTTTTGTATTTCAAAACAACTGTGTCTCGTAGGCACATAAGCCGATAGAATCTCGTCGTTTTTAACTATCACAAGTTAATGCTAACTGTGTAAATGTTCGTTGAAAAAATTTCAATATTTGAATGAATATAGTGTTCTTCGTTTACAGAACATACCGTGCAGCCGGACCCCTGCAGCACAGCGCTAGATGCACCTCGAATGGAGTCCAATAATCCGCACAAAGGCACAACACTGTTAACAACCAGTAGGAAGGATGTGACGTCACGGTTGTCCCAAACAGCCCAGTCAAAAACTTTGGGGGTTTCATATCCCCGAGAAGGAACCGACGCCGAGAAAATAACAAAAGAAAACAATCGACCCAAAATGCCCGTACCATCTCGAGTTGATACGAGACAAATGTACGCGGATACGAAAAAATTATCACAAGGTGTATCCACAAGAGACGCTCTTAGTGGCTACATGACAGTGCTGCGTTTTCTTTTATCTCTATGTCTATGCAACGTGATACTGTATTAAATGTTCACGTGGTCTGAAAGTCATTCATCTTTCATTCTCATCCAACTGAATTATACCCACTTTGCTAACTTCAACTTCACTGTGTTCGACACAAAGGGGACTGATCTAATGACTTGCCGACACATTAACGCAATAATGTTTAGATATATATACAAATACAATGAGCGTGGCAGCGTGTAGTAGCCGAATTGCGCCCTCCACAATACTAAACTAGATGTTCTCGGTGATTTTTGTATTGATATAGATACGATGTTATTTGGATAGGTACGCAGGTGAAACATTTAAATATTTCATCACATAGTGAAAGTAATGAGTGTTTTTCGACGGAAGTGGGTCTGTGATTGGTCGAAAGAAGCAGAACATTAAAGGCCACTTCGTTCACAAAAAGTAGGGCGTGGACGTAGTGGAATTGTACATTAGCTGTTTCAGATACATGTAAGTTTAATGCGATTATTGTCCAACTATATATTTCTTCTTATAATGTTTACAGCAAGAGGGGGAGGGGAGAGAGAACAAGATGTAACGTAAAGTAAACAATTACGGTATCCCTCATGTGGTACACGGTTGCCATAATTATAACGTTAATGGTCTTAGCGCATTTATATAGATATATGTGTAATCATGTTAGGACAAAAAGACTCGGGTAAAATACTGAATTTTCACCACACAGGAACAGCAATGATTACGAATGGAAAGGGACGGTTGTGGAAGGGAAACGGTTGTGGAATGGGAACGGTTATGGAAGGGAAACGGTTGTGGAAGGGGAACGGTTGTGGAAGGGGAAAGGTTAACTAAGAGAGCGGATGTGCTCAAAGTGGAAGGCCGCGACTGAGACGCGAGGACTGTGTGAAGAGAGAGGATGGGTAGAGGAGAGTGAGGGACAGGCGGAGTAGAGACGGGGGTGGAGACGGGGGATGGAGACCAGTAAAACGGGATCAGTGATGCAAAAGAAGGCAAACAACAATCGAGGACCAGCATCGATGCCACTCTCACCCGGACGTCAGGGATAAAGGGGTATCGATGTAACCCTCAGCCCGGACGTCAGGGATAAAGAAGTATCGATGTAACCCTCAGCCCGGACGTCAGGGATAAATAGGTATCGGTGCCACCCTCAGCCCGGACGTCTCAGCCCGGACGTCAGGGATAAAGAGGTATCGATGCCACCCTCACCCGGACGTCAGGGATAAAGAGGTATCGATGTAACCCTCAGCCCGGACGTCAGGGATAAAGAAGTATCGATGTAACTCTCAGCCCGGACGTCAGGGATAAATAGGTATCGATGCCACCCTCAGCCCGGACGTCAGGGATAAAGAGGTATCGATGCACCCTCAGCCCGGACGTCAGGGATAAAGAGGTATCGATGCCACCCTCACCCTGACGTCAGGGATAAAGAGGTATCGATGTAACCCTCAGCCCTGACGTCAGGGATAAATAAGTATCGATGTAACCCTCAGCCCGGACGTCAGGGATAAAGAGGTATCGATGCCATCCTAAACCCGGACGTCAGGGATAACGAGAATAGCAACAACATGTGTACCAACCTCTTAATCTGATTGCCTATCCATTGTAAGTAGCAACATTAATGTAACCAAGGGTGACTATGCAAAATTTACTTTATGTGCCATGTACCTAAACTGATGTTGTTTGTAAAAAGGCGTGGGTGAAGTGTAAAGCGTTTTGAATAGATCGGATACTGCGATATATAAGAACGTACATTTTAAACTTTTTATTGTAATTTGAGTTGGCAATACAATTTTAAATGAAAATTGGTTTAACGCCCTGTGCTTGCACTACCTTAGCTGTAAACACCAATAAATAGCAATATTATTATGGTATTACGTCACTGTGTTTCAAACAAGACATGAGGTAAGTTATCCAATTATAAATTCAGTTTTAATATACAGTGCAAACTGTGATAATTAATAATTTATTGTGAAAACGAGTCTGTTGTGTATATCTGAAGAAATAATTGATAGAATTCATTAAAGAAAGACATGAAGGATATACTCTATGTGACATGATTTATTCATGAACATCAATGAAACAAAATAGCTTACACATTCGCGCGCACCCGTACAAAAACCTATAAATACATACATACGTACATACATACACACGTACGTACACGCACGCACGCACGCACGCACGCACGCACGCACAAACACACACACACACACACACACACACACACACACACACACACACACACACACACACATGTAATTATACGTATATTCATGTTCATGTATGTGTTTAACTATTGACGGCATACAATTCTACACCTGGGTTCAACCAACTTCATTTGCTAAGAAGTGACTAATTGTAACAACACGCAGCATAACTAAGTCTTCAAATCAAGGTATGTGGAGCGTAAGGCGTGACCAACAGCTGACGTGATGTGGCAGTTTAAGGACAGCTGTGTCAGAGGCCAGCCTGGGGCATCGGATTGACCGCTGACAGAAGTCAAATCGAGTCACGTACACGTATCATAGTCATCACATTGTCCACGCGTCCAGGAAATGTTCCAGTGATGTAACTAACGCCAGTATGAGCTAACACAATGCAGGCACGTTGAAAGTGCACTCGGTGGCAGGCTTGAGTGATATTTTCATGATAATGCCCACAAGCGGCATGATAGTTATATGGCCCATTAAAACAATATTTGGTAGAAAGTTGATCAAAGATATGAAAACAAAATGCACCATTTATTTTCGTAGCTATCACATCATGAACACTGGGTCAAATCAAATTATGTGAAAACATTACATTATGAAACTGTAGTACAGTTGTAAAAATTGTTTGCTTGAACGTGAACAATTTCCTTAAAATCGCACTGTTTTTATTCAGATATTTTTAACGCAGCTACGTCGTACTGTTGTTAACATTTGGTAATTGATATTACAGTGATTTAGAAATGCCGCCGCGATTAAACTCTTTGTTCGTCTCATTTTATAATTATTTTTCGAAAAAGCAAATCTTCACAGTGTTCATCATCAAGGAGCCGTAACAGCCGAAACCAAAAGAGCACCCGTTGCCGAAATCAAACAACGCCGCCAGGAACGTGCGCTCGCTCTTGCAAATCGAACAAATCAGCGGCCAAACAAACTAGTAACTTACTTTTGACTCTGTCAGGTTAAAATTGGACAAAAAGGGGCAAATGTGGTGCGGGTCTATTATATACTATAGCATAAGGCTATTAGTAGCATAAGTTACCCGATATAATGATCAAAGTCAATTCTTTCAATGTTTATTAAATCAACTGCGCATATTACTTGAACTATTTACACACTGTTGATTTGAAAATCAATGATGAGGGAGTTTTGAAAGTTCTCTTCCCAATAAATGTCACATATTGAATATTAGTGCCTATGCTTATACGTGTAGTGGTTTACTACAAGTAGTCCAGGTGGCTCAACGTAAGTAACGTTATGTAACGTGGTCTACTAGCAACATACATAATGTCAGTTTAATTGCCATATATTATGTTTTAATTACACAGAGAATATGCGATGTATGTCATTCTGTGTGCCTGGTGACCGGCTGGCACAACGCGCACAGGAAACGTACTGAACGTTCTGCAAGCCAAGGTCAATTTTTTTCTGCCACCGCAACTAAGCCGACCACTCCGAAAGAATACACGATCCGTCACTTCCCACCTAGCACATTGAAGTATATATGTTGTCTAATTGTGCGGCTGTGTATTGATGCTAACAATAATATTGTGTGTGTCTCTTTCTCACAAATGAAATTTTAAATTGCATGTTAAAATGTTCGCCACTTTGATAACTGAATATGCCATTTCTCTAAATATGACATGTAGCAATTTAGGTGACCACGTGCTTCTTATAGATATTGATGTCACTGTATCTCAATCAATATACTAATGTTCCGTTAATGCTATATAGTTGTGTGTACAAAAGTTACATTACCAACGATTAGTGATTAGAGAACTTTCGACACGATACAAAATATGTTATTATATATATATATATATATATTATATATATATATATAATATATATATATATATATATATATATATATATATATATATATATATATATATATATATATATATATATATTATCAGATGCGCTTGGCGGGTCATAACCTCTACATAGGGTGTGTTTACGTCCCAACCTGGTCGGATGTGGACACCTGGTCAGAGCTAGACAAATCACTAGAGCTAGTTTACAATGCCATGAACCCTGACTGCGACTGTGATCTATCTCGCGATTCTTGTCAAATATATCGAATGTTGAATGTTGAATGTAGATGCATCAATTAATCGCTACAGCCCTACAACCTAAGTATATTTACGCGATCCAACAAATTGTTTATGACAGCCAACCCTGTTTGACTATCAAAACCTGCATCCTGCCTCTCTTGCCCTTGACGTGAGCTCTACGTCCTTAAACGATGGAGACACAGAAGCAATAAAAATACCAACCGCAACAGCGCCGGCCAATGGCGACAACACCCAGGTGACGTTATCCAGTACGCCCCGAGGCGTCGCTGCGGGCGCCGCGGACACGAGTTATAAACGCTTTCACGCAATTAGAACACATTTTCATTGTTTCGCGCCGTGGTTGTTCTGGCAGATGTTACTCGCTGCCAGCTGTGTTGTTTGGTTCGTGTCATTGACTAAGGAGTCATGAAAACCACCGGATTGTTCAGGTAGGTCACGAAAACGTGATATATATGTGATTTTTTTTATTTATTCAGTACTAAACGTCGCATAGATTGTAAATAAACTTTTGACCAAGCATTGGTTCACTAGTGCTCGTGTATATGCGTATTGTCTTATATAAACACGAACCAAATTATTTGCTCTCTGAACCGTGCACAGTTAAGCTAATCGCTGTCATATGACTGTCCACACGCACAATTTATAAATATGCCACCCTCACGATCTCATTTTGCGAAAAAATTAAACCTACTTAGTATTCACTGTAACGTGCCAGCTCGTTTGTGCAACTTTTGTGTGTAGTTTTTGTGTGAAATCATCAGACAAACTATTAAATTACTTATTGTTTTGTCAAACATTAAGTGAAGTGAAAATGGAAACGCTGAAAACTCACAAATTTTATCCTTAGTGAAATAAGAGGATGGAAGTCACCCCCATGATCAGCCTTGACCCGCAAAGGGTTTACCATTTGGATATCCGTTATTTTAAACCTTACCAAATCTAACGACTAAAGTCAATTCTTTCGAAGATTTGCACAAAATAGGCATTTTTTTTAGTAAAACGACTGCGTAAGCTATTTATACACTACATATGTGGACATCAACGAACCAGATTTGATATAGGCTAAACTAGTTGACGATGGAGTTTTAAGAATTAGTACACAGTAACATATGGAAGTATTATTATTCAATGCATATGTATGAATTTAATATTAGTGTGCGCGTGTGACCACCAGTTAAGTTTAAAACATCATGCAATGATTTAAAGCGAAAAAAGTGTTGGGGCTATGCACCCAAGAGAGATAATAAAAACTAACCACGTGCAACTAAAATAACAAGAATATCGCCAGTCACTCAGAACGTTTTCTAAAAGTGGGAGATTCCTGTCGTCTCTCCGAATGGCCGAGGGCTGACATGTTAGCCAGCGCGACCGATAAGCGCATGCGCAGTTCTATGGAATCGGGGGTAACCTAGACTACACTGACGTATTAAGGTAGGCCGGCATACGCAGAACCAACACAAAGTCTCAAACAAATAAGTTATTTTGTCATAAAGAGGACCAGTTTAGTAAAGGAATAGATGTATGCAAATATATTTTCATTTGGTGAGCAAATCGTGACGTAGTGTTATCTAACAGTATGGAGCTGACTATGGAATTAAGATATTCTGTATTCAACAAGGTTTTCCTAGTAAACCACTGGCGAGATAACCTTAACGGTAGTTACAAATTAGTATATTTTAGTAACTCTTATTGGTGCATAGGCCGGAAACCATTACTTTTGTTTCGCTTTAAACAAAGTGTACTCTCCGTGCTGTAGGGCGCTGGTTCTGCTATGGGGTGTGACCGCAGTAATAACCGACGACGGTAAGTAACGACGTGTCATAGGCTAGTGATAATAATGATAACGATAACGATCAAGATCAAGATCAATGTCATTATGATCACAATAATAATAAAAATAATAATAACAATAATAAATAATCATCTTAGCAATAATAATAATCATAATGAACTCAGCCAAATACAAATAAACAGCCGTTCTACATGTCCGTGTGTTTGTCCTCACAGTGTCTGTGCTGTCACCCGGGCTGCTGAGTAAGATCCTGCGGGAAATACCGTCGTTCGTCGACCACGCCATGCGCTTGCTTCAGGACACTATTCACGAGGAGTCTGCGCGGGCCTACTCCATGAGACATAACGGTAAAGGTTTGGACAGAGAATACAGGGTTGGCCCAGTCGATGTGACGTCAGAGCACGTCCGCCAATTTAAGTTAACTGCCGTCGTGGTTCCAATCGAAAATTGGAATGTTATGTTTGAAGTAGGGGTTTATATTCTTGGTGGATATATTCGGTTAAAACAAACCAGTTGTCGGTCGATGATCGCAGTGTGCTTTCACGTGTCCACGTCGTAGCAGGCGAAGTCGTATATAATCTGTTTCGTGTTTTATGAACGAATGTCGTGCCGCCTAGAACCACTCAAGGACGAGGTATTTATATTTATCTGTTATACTCTCGGACAAAAGCGACAAATAAGTGACCAAAACAGTGATCAGTGCAGGGAACAGTGTTCAACATTGTGTGTCAGTTTACGTCTTCAGGGAAATAAAATGGAAGCACTATATTTGTCGCGGCGTCTTACAATTTTTTCCAAAAGGATGTACATAAAAAATCAGTGTGTATGTCTAATATGGGGCATTTTTTTTAAAAGCCGTGTGTTGAAGTGCAAAGAAGTGAGTGCTCTTATGTTAATAAAATGTGTGGATAATAGGTTAGTTGTTATCACCGTAACGTCATGCGCCCGCCTTGTGCGAGAAAGTGCCGCGACCGGGTGTCAAACCGTGTAAAGCGGGACTCACGCGACTGGAAAATAGAAATCTAGAGCACATGGACTAACGTTAGTGAAGGAACAGTGTTGATTGGATATTATAAAGTATTCAGTCTCAAAGAGAACGATAAATTAATGTCACAAAGTGTCTACTTATTATGTTAATGCTAGCAACATGAATGTGTTTAGAAAATTTCCCTGTCCAACAGGAGAGGAATCCGTGTTTTGCATTGGATGGTAATCTTGTTAAATGGTTGCAGCTCGTCAAGGCCGGCCGGGCCGGGCGTCGTTCAGGTTCCTGCTCGCCTTCCTTGGCTCCAGTCCCTACGCCAAGCAACTGTCCTATCCCGCCTTCGTCCAGACACGCGCACTGCAGCTGGCCAGGGAGAGGTAAACCATAGGACGATGATCAGTAAATCAGAAACGTTATCTTAAATTATCAAGTCTTTGGTGGATTCGATATTGGAAAATGTGCGGTAAAATGTTCACTGTAGATGTTATATTTTAAGTTTAAAATTTTCGAAATGAATCTGGGAAATTTGTACAGTATGTGCTGTATATCCCGTATTATGGAAAGATTTACCAATTGTGTAACCACATATAATAAGACATAGAACTCCCAAAATTTTACTAGGTGAGCAAATTTTTATTGATTTTACACGGATCCTGGTGCAAAATTAAGACACCACTAAACTGAGGAACCGAAAGGTCGTCCAGTTAAATCAGTTCCACATCTGCACGTTCCCTGCACTGATCCCTAATCAGTCTCAATTATGACAAGTCCTTAGCTATAACTGATCCCTAATCAATCACATGTCTTCAGAAGGAAAAGTTTGTAAAAGTCACTTCATCTTCCCGGGCTGCTATCGCAACGTTCAGTCGCTTTAAACAAAACATGTAATGTTTGCCGTCTCCTGCCCTGTCAGGTACCGTCTGAACAACGCACAGGTGTACGATCTGATCGCCAAGGCAGGGCCGATACTCGGCTCCAACGTCGACGTGTTCGAGCCGGACTCACCATACCCCAGACCGACCCCCTCTCTCTGCCCCTACCCCGTCAAGGTCAACTGTAATCCCTACGCCATCTACCGAACTTACGACGGCACGTGCAACAATCTGCGCTACCCCCTGAGGGGATCGTCTAATAAACCCCTCGCCCGGCTACTACCCCCGCTCTATGGCGACGGTAAGTAACCTTCACTGGTAGTTTTATTTGGGGGAATATTAACATTAATTCCACATAAGAAACAGTGGCCTATTTCGGTGAATTTGCTCATGCGCCTTTGGTACAGAGTTGTAGTGGTATTCATTTCTACCCTGGATATACAGGTATGCATCTTTGATGTGATTTCTAAACAAATCCTGTTTTTAAAGGAGAAAAATTATGTACAACATATACGCGCTTTAAAATATAAAATGTTATGTTATCTTTGATATAGGTAATAATTACTGACGTAAATTAATCTTTTTGTATCTTTCATTTGTATATATTCACGCTCTCAACCATACATACATGTTATAAAGACGTCGGTAGACATGTTCAAACCCAAAGAGATGGCACCACGCTACATCCTCGATTGTTGTAATCTCCCTTCAGATGGTCGGTTGTCATGGATCGCGTGTGATGTTTGTACTGTGCCAAAGAGATGGCACCACGCTACATCCTCGATTGTTGTAATCTCCCTTCAGACGGTCGGCTGTCATGGATCGCGTGTGATGTTTGTACTGTGCCAAAGAGATGGCACCACGCGACATCTTCGAGTGGTGTAATCTCCCTTCAGACGGTCGGCTGTCATGGATCGCGTGTGATGTTTGTACTGTGCCAAAGAGATGGCACCACGCTACATCCTCGATTGTTGTAATCTCCCTTCAGACGGTCGGCTGTCATGGATCGCGTGTGATGTTTGTACTGTGCCAAAGAGATGGCACCACGCTACATCCTCGAGTGGTGTAATCTCCCTTCAGACGGTCGGCTGTCATGGATCGCGTGTGATGTTTGTACTGTGCCAAAGAGATGGCACCACGCTACATCCTCGATTGTTGTAATCTCCCTTCAGACGGTCGGCTGTCATGGATCGCGTGTGATGTTTGTACTGTGCCAAAGAGATGGCACCACGCTACATCCTCGATTGTTGTAATCTCCCTTCAGACGGTCGGTTGTCATGGATCGCGTGTGATGTTTGTACTGTGCCAAAGAGATGGCACCACGCGACATCTTCGAGTGGTGTAATCTCCCTTCAGACGGTCGGCTGTCATGGATCGCGTGTGATGTTTGTACTGTGCCGTTCTTATAAGCTCTTCCTATTTCATTGTCAGTCATGCGGTTTTTTGGCCAGCATCACATGTGCGCTCAAAGAAGAAATAATTAAAATTGCAGGTCGTGAGAAATTCAGGTGGTTGCGATTCTCTTAATGTTCGTTCGACATATCTTGGAAACATGTTGCAGGGATCGCGTTCCCGCGTCTGTCGACATCCGGGTCCCTGCTGCCGAGCGCGCGCCTCGTGAGCGCCACGATCCACTGGGACCGCAACAACCCTCACCACATCTACACCGTCGTCCTGATGTCCCTCGGTCAGTTCATTGACCATGACATCTCGCGCACGGCTGTCGTCACTCTGGAGGTCGACGATGGCGGTAAGGTCTGCCGAGTTGGTGACACGCTCTTACTGTCAGTGACGCATTTGTTCACGACCCAGACGCGACAACGTATTTAAACCAATATAGCCAACATACACAGTTACAGTCACACACTTGCTTATTGTTAATAATGACAGTTTCACTCACTCACTCACTCACTCACTCACTCACTCACTCACCCACTCACTCACTCACTCACTCTCTCACTCACTCACTCACTCACTCCCTCAACCACTCACTCACTCACTCACTCACTCACTCAACCACCCATTCACTCAATCAATCACTCACTCACTCAACCACTCACTCACTCACTCACTCATTCACTCACTCAACCACTCACTCACTCACTCACTCACTCACTCACTCACTCACTCAATGCTCTTTGTTCCTCTGGAGCAACAAATCTCTTCCATCCGGCACAGTATTGAGCAAACTAGCAGAGTCAACAACACGTCAATAAAAATACATCTCCGTTTCCCAAATGTATATCTGCCTCGCAATGCACCATATTCCTCTCAAAGAGTCAACTCGCTAATCCCACAAACTTTTCCTCTTAAGCACTGACATAACCTAGACTAACTTAAAACTGTAAGGCGAATTTTACACATTGTAAACGAAAAAGAAGCTGTAAAATATATAATAACAAAACTCCTATTACGACGAATTCCTCAAAAGCCAGAGCTCAGCAGCGCGTCAATGTAAAAGGCTTAGGCAGTCACACGCGGTTTGACAATGTCAAATCGTCAACAGTTGACTGAATACGCTAAGGAACCAGGACGGATAAGCGATTTAGTCTAGATTTCGGAGATGTCGTTACGGTGCTTGCAGGATACGGCGAGGAGATGGAGGACGTCGACTGCGGCTTCGATGGGTGTCAGACGGACGGCCTCGAGAACCAGGCGTGTTTGCCCATCCCCATTCCCTACAACGACACAGTGTTCGGCGGGGGTCGTAAGCCCTGTCTCATGTTCGTGCGCTCGCAGCAGGTGCCGAGCGCCTACACCTGCCAGCTGTGTAAGTGGCACAATGACTGTCATACGTATGTTACTGATAGACTGGAGGTTCTTCTGGCCGAGTTGTGTTGATTCATATAAAAAAAATCCAATCAACATACACCCAAATAAAGTGTGTTTGATACAATATTATAAGTAGAGTGAGTACAACATTGCTATGCAACAATAAAACCGCTATTGGATCATAATATGATATGACATATCTTCACACTTCATTTAAAATGAATCGGATTATTTAAAACCACACTGAACCCCGACGTATCGCTGAACACTATATGTGAGAAGCATCAGGTTGTCCACACATGCTTGCATAACTACTTAGCAACCAGAACATCCATCTTCTATGGTTTCTTGCAGCGCCACCCGAGCAATTGAACCAAGTGACGTCATACATAGATGCCTCCCACGTCTACGGCAGCACAAAGAAAGAAACAATGGCGCTGCGAGATCTGCAGAACCCTTGTGAGTATTGCCCCCATAAATGACAACAACAAATAGGTATTTATTAAAGCCTGTTTATCTCTATAAACGTACAAGTGTTTAGTAAAGCAAGTAAATGCTGTAACCCTGCAGTACTATTAATATCGCCGTCCATGAGCTGAACCAGTCCCGTGCGAATGGGTTCTGATAAATTTCGGGCAAACGAAGAACAGAGAATAGTACCATTGTATGCATATCTTGATATTCTGATATACGTTCATCCCATCCCACTCAGTCATCCAGACTACGACCTAGGTTGTTGGGGAAATTGCACGAGACAAACAATATTCGTTGTTTAAAAAAGTATTGAACATTGTTGTCTTAACAGGACAAATCAATTAATGCTCTGAATTTTTTGAAAATACTCTCATTAACATGTCCATTTAAAAAAAAAAAGATTAAAATCTCATGTTTTGTATACTGTGCATCGGATCCCTTATTAACAGTCATCATGATAATGCTATGTGTCCAGCACGAGGTCGCCTGCGGATGACTCCGAGCCAGTATGATCCACGTTACCAAGATCTGCTGCCACAAGATCCGAAGTTCAAAATGTGCAAATTCACGTCCGACAAAGTGATGTGTTTTGCTGCCGGTGAGTGCGTCAATTACAATCTGTTTCGTGCAGGGAATAAATTACACGGGACGATTTCCACTGATGTTCTCGCTGCCGTAGAGGACCTTCAATCAACGCGACACGACATCTAGGCCTACCCCTTGTTGGTGTGTGTTGTGTTGGTGGAACAATCGTTTTACACAGGGGTACTTTAAAATAGCGACTGGGCCTGTGAACGGACGAACATTCTGTAGTGATATTCTACCCGTTTGTTGCTGAAATCGATGTATCAAATGAGAAATATGAAAACTGCATTTTCGAGATTTATCACAACACAGATCCTTGCTAGAATTCATGAACACTATCTACACTTATGCAACTTTCACCTACACCGCACCTGCTGTTTTCCATCAGGCGACAATCGTGTGAACGAGCACGTCGGTTTGATGTGCATGCACACCCTGCTCGCCCGAGAACACAACCGGGTGGAGAGCGTCCTGCACTACCTCAACAGGCACTGGGGCGGCCAGCGACTGTTTGAGGAGAGTCGGCGAATTGTCGTGGCCGAATGGCAGCACGTCATCTATGAAGAGTGGCTGCCCATCATCCTGGGAGAACGCATCATGCGGGACAACCATCTGACGTTGGTCAAGCAGGGACACTGGAACGGTAGGAATGGCTGGTGAACGGGTGAACGTGTGGTTACAGTTACGTCTTGGCGGCACGAGAAGAGTTTGACAAACACTCCTTTCGTAGATTATTATTAGCTATTGTATATTCTTGATAAATATTGATAGATGGATGTGTCGCTTACGGCAACACGAATACCCATGCACGCGTGCCCACCCAACCACCCGCCCGCCCGCCCGCCCGCCCGCCCGCCCGCCCGCCCGCCCGCCCGCCCGCCCGCCCGCACGCACGCACGCACGCACGCACGCATGCACGCACGCACACACACACCGGTAGGCTAGACAAACTCCTGAAATGTTATTGTGAGATTAGTGAGACGAGACTGATGTTAAAAAATGTTTCCTTATATTGTCACGAATGCAACCCAATCTTTAGTAGTAGTTGTAGTATGTACATGCCATCGTAAAACATACACACCAAACACCAACTAGCCGCAAGACGTCCCAATCTAATGGGTGCAGCATATCTGTAGCGGTGGTTGTCACATTAGCAACCAAATGATGGTCTTAGTGGCATGTCGTGTCAAATTTACAATCCCTGATTCCTGATTCCTGTGTAGGATACAACGCTGAAGTGGCCACGGATGTCTTCAACAGTTTCGCGACGGCGGCCTTCCGGTTTGGCCACAGCCTCATCCAAGGCATGTTCCACGCCAAGGACAACAACTACAACAGCATGGGCACCGTCCCTCTCAGCATGGTAAGTAAGACAACAATTACAACTTGTGTGACTTCCCTCTCAGCATGGTAAGTAAGACAACAACTACAACAGCTTGGGTGCCTTCCCTCTCAGCTTGGTAAGTATGACAACAACTACAACAGCATGGGCACCGTCCCTCTCAGCATGGTAAGTAAGACAACAACTACAACAGCTTGGGTGCCTTCCCTCTCAGCTTGGTAAGTATGACAACAACTACAACAGCATGGGCACCGTCCCTCTCAGCATGGTAAGTAAGACAACAACTACAATAGCATGGGCACCGTCCCTCTCCGCATGGTAAGTAAGACAACAACTACAATAGCATGGGCTCCCTCTCAGCATGATAAGCCAGACAACAACTACAAAAGCTTGGACACCTTCCCTCTCAGCATGGTAAGTAAGATAACAACTAAAACAGCTTGGGTGCCTTCCCTCTCAGCATGATAAGCCAGACAACAACTACAAAAGCTTGGACACCTTCCCTCTCAGCATGGTAAGTAAGACAACAACTGCAACATGGATTCCTCTCCTTTCAGCATCACATAGATTAACCCCGTCTGCAGCCGGAGGACTCGACAGAGGATCGTGTATTTGAACAGCTTCTTGTGAACGTACGGGTCAGTTGAGTTGTGCCCCTTGTAGACGTACGAGTCAGTTGAGTTGTGCCCCTTCTAGACGTACGAGTCAGTTGAGTTGTGCCCCTTGTAGACGTATGAATCAGTTGAGTTGTGCCCCCTTGTAGATGTATGAATCAGTTGAGTTGTGCCCCTTTGTAGACGTATGAATCAGTTGAGTTGAGCCCCCTTGTAGACGTATGAATCAGTTGAGTTGTGCCCCCTTGTAGACGTATGAATCAGTTGAGTTGTGCCCCCTTGTAGACGTATGAATCAGTTGAGTTGTTCCCCCTTGTAGACGTATGAATCAGTTGAGTTGTGCCCCTTCTAGACGTACGAGTCAGTTGAGTTGTGCCCCTTCTAGACGTACGAGTCAGTTGAGTTGTGCCCCTTGTAGACGTACGACTCAGTTGAGTAGTGCCCCCTTGTAGACGTACGACTCAGTTGAGTTATGCCCCCTTGTAGACGTACGGCTCAGTTAAGTTGTGCCCCTTGTAGACGTACGACTCAGTTGAGTTGTTCCCCCTTGTAGACGTACGACTCAGTTGAGTGGTGCCCCTTGTAGACGTACGGCTCAGTTGAGTTGTGCCCCCTTGTAGACGTACGGCTCAGTTGAGTTGTTCGCCCTTGTAGACGTACGACTCAGTTGAGTGGTGCCCCCTTGTAGACGTACGGCTCAGTTGAGTTGTGCCCCCTTGTTGACGTACGGCTCAGTTGAGTTGTGCCCCCTTGTATACATGACGACTCAGTTGGGTTGTGCCTTTCTGACCGACACAGAACAAAATACTGCTATAATAATATAATAATATATTACAGTTGAAATTCTTGTTGCCACGCAATGTATTGCTTCATTTAACTTTACATTTCTCAAGCAATGTATTGATTTTATCGAAATAAAGTCAGGGGAAAGTCCGTATATAAACATAAATAAAATATGGTTTATGCAAACATTAATCTTCAGTCAACACAAGGTTTGTAAAACTGTAGATGTACTGTTTTTGATTCAGCTCTACTACTATTCTGTACTGATTGTACCCATGTTGAACCAAGCCGTCCTACCTTATGTTCCTTTCTGTCCCCCGCAGACATACCGAGACCCACGAACCCTCTACAACAAGCCGGAGTACGGCATGGACGCTCTGGTGGCGGGGCTGGTCGGCATCAACGCACAGACGCGGGACGCGTTCATCACGAAGGAGGTGACGAATCACCTGTTTGCCGAAGAGCCGCCTCACGGACTAGGAGAGGACCTAATGTCGCTGAACATACAGCGAGGTAGAGACCACGGCCTCCCGGGTAAGTGATCGCGTTGTCTGAATAGGTTGCGCAGCATGGTATGGTCACAGTTGGCCTTTAATTTATTATCCATAGTTCCCATTATTCCTAGCAAGTTCACGCTTAATAAGGAACTGAACAAAAACCAAAAAGCAAAGCTGCAAAATGTTTGGTAAGACTCACACAAAGAGCCTGGTTCAACAAGAACCTGACACTACATACACAACACAAATTGTGTCACGTGTGTGTTCTTAGCATCTTGTTGTATGGTGCAGAGACCTGACAACCTACTGCGAACATAAGTATAAACTAACAGCTACGAACATTGGCGTAAAATGGCAGGACAAAGTCACCCACCTCGAGATTATGCAACGCTACGAGTCAATTTTCTGGTTTTAAGCGCAGTATATTCACCATCTGCTTACGTTATCGTTGGACTTTTCGTTTAACGAATTATTGTCTTAAATATTTTTTAGGTTACAATTATTTTCGCCAAGCGTGCGGACTGCGTCGAGCCTACAAGTTCGAGGATCTGGCTAACGAACTTCCGCGCCCGATTATTGAGCGATTCCGTAGACTCTACAGGTATATATGGCGTCTATGTCGAAAGTAACACCAGCGAAGCGTTATGCGTGAGTGCGTGCTTGATTGCGTTCGTGGGCATGCGCGCACCACTTTGATTTACTTGAAAACACAGTTTCTGTACATAGAAACGCTTTGTACACATTGTGTTTAACAATAATCTTTTACATTTACAATTATTGTTAATCGTGCACAGCTATAACAAATGCATAGGCTTATTGCTTATTGAATAAGTGTGAACACTGACCATCTTTCGACACCGGGTAATATAATCTACATAACATTTGTAGGTCATATGTACTTTAATGTTTTATTTAAAATGCCACAACACAGTGTACTTCCTGCTCTGTCGATGTTTGCACACCTTAGTTTAACATTACCCACATCAGATAGAACACCATTGTCCAATTTTGGATACGGCCTTATTATTCAAATATGCAAATATGTTGTACCATCACGTAGATATCAGTACCATAATTGGCGTGTCTAGAATCTTGCACAGGGGTCACATCTATTCACCCATGCTACCATGTAACATGGAAACGGGAAAAAAATAAACCAAATGCGGCATGGTCAAATGCCCCCCCCCACCCTCAAAATACGCCAGTGAATATCACTGACTTCGCTGTGACAGCCACGTCGATGACATCGATCTGTGGCCGGCCGGGATCTCCGAGTACTCGGTCCCCGATGGCCTCGTTGGACCGACCTTCGCGTGTATCATAGCGAAGCAGTTCCGTCGACTCAAGATGGGAGACAGATTCTGGCACGAGAACAATGCCGACAACCCCTACCCCTTCACGTCTGGTAAGTTGTTGAACCTTCGCGCTTAGGGGTTTTAGTGTTTGGTTCAGGTACGTGAAAAAACCCCTAAGCGGAGGTTTGAAATCACGGCTTCAGTTCGGGGAGTACTTCTTCTTCCGTGACCTGTTATGAATATGTGTATCTTCTTCCGTTACCTGTTATGAATATGTGTATCTTCTTCCGTGACCGGTTATGAATATGTGTATCTTCTTCCGTGACCGGTTATGAATATATGTATCTTCTTCCGTGTCCGGTTATGACAATGTGTAGCCACAAATAAAATATATTACTGGACTAGTGTCGAACAGCGTAAACTACCTGGTAACTTAGAAGAAAGAAGACGTGTAGTGCGAAAGAATTAAAGCACCTGTTTAATAAGCAAAAGTTTAGTTCATCTTAGAATAGACGCGAGCACTTCATAACGGAAGAAGAATCTTATAGTACACAGGAACGAATAAATACAAATATCACATAAACTGATTCAAAACTAAGACATTTTATCTACGTGGTTTATGATGTGGCTCTTTAAGAAACGAAAGTGGAAGGAGATATTTCGATGGCATTGTAATACTTACTAGCAAAAATGGGATAACTTGGTTGTCATACGTGACAGTCATTATAGCAATGTTTACCAAATGCCTGCGGCCAATATACCATCAATACGCTCGAGATTGTTTAAGGGAATGTCAAACATATTACCAGAAACAGCCGCGTCACGCACGTGAAGCAATACTCGTTGCATGTTCGAAATGTTGAAGGTCGCGTGAATTTAGACACATGGTGGATACTTGTGTTGGCTGTAGGGTAGTAGAATATCTTTTTATTGTGTATTGGCCCTCGGTCTGCGACCTCAGGCCAATACGTGGGTGCGTGCTTCCTACTATAATTAATATAAACCGCCCAGATGGCGCTACGTACTCTCAAACGGTATTCGCCGCGCGTGGTTTCTGCGATTGTTGGAGGTTAATGTTTTATGTAATATAAATCTTTTCGGCGCGCACATGGCTTACGCGATTGTTTGTACGTTTTACGAAACGAACATTTGATTTACCATAAAAACCATAAGAACCCGTGATTTCGAAAAAATAAAGGCGTTACGTTTCATTCGTGAGGTCGTAGGTTAATCCCTGAAAGTTTGGCGCCCGAGGTGCAAGCCGTCTAGCAGGAAAACGTGAACATACACACATACGCTAACTTGATTATAGTTAGATGGTGTTGTCGCGTGTTTGGGTCTCGGCCAGCTGGTGTTGGCAGCTGAACGAACATTTGCAATGGAAATGTGTTGCGCTGTAACAGTTGTCGCTTGTGCGCAAATATGTGGCAATACAACAACAGCATTAATCGCTAATCTAGCCAGTGACTGATACTGAAACATGCAGAATGACACTCATGTATGTTGTACCATTGTCTCAGGTCAGCTGGCGGAGATACGCAAGGCGAGCTTTGCCAAGTTATTCTGTAACAACATGGACTCGTTCAACAAGGTTCAGCCTCGCATCTTCCTACATCCCTTGTCCACGGTGCTAGAGAACATCAAGTAAGTCGCAAGTGAAGAGTATGCACTTTCTTCTTGTGTAGCCCTAGCCTAGTCCAACCATCCGTTGAGTGTTTGATGTTGTCAGGTCCAACCTATTTTCTTCTTGTGTACCTCTAGCCTAGTCCAACCATCCGTTCAGTGTTTGATGTTGTCAGGTCCAGCCTATTTTCTTCTACTTCTTTGGTTTTTCCTGGTAGTTCTCCTTTTACGCTGGTAAGTGCCAGACTATCTGGTCTTCTCTTGCAATGGTCGTACTTAACCAGTTTTATTCTATTAAAGAAGCACAGCAGACATTCTTTCTTAACTCTTACTTTATATATCACTCAGATGTTTGTCTATATCACTGTCGACCTTATCCAGAGCATTCTGCGCCATACACACATCTCGCATGTTTACACACATCTCGCATGTTTACGTATATAATCCTTTTTCTTGAGTGTCCACGACTCACTGTCTACTAAGCAACGCTACAGGCAAGGGAGTAAAGAAATATTTTCTTTAAGCTTATAGTTGTACTTATGTAATCGTTTTTTCATATGTTAACAAGGTCACATGTAATGCTTCTAGCTGTAGCCAGCATGACTCTAATTTCTTCTGATGCGGTGTCTTTCATATTAATCATGCATTTAGGATATTTGAAGACTGTGGTTTGTTCTAAATGCCGACATCTTGTGGAGACTAGTTGAAACTCCCCGCATCTGTTGTAAATGAAAAAGACCGTCAAAAAGTGCAGATGACTCTCGCGTTACGAACTTCCGGTGTGAGTAAAAAGCTCTTAAAAGCAACGCATTTGAAATGATTGTCCAGTCCTGCAGTGTTCTCTTTACCAGTAGATATAAGGAACATTTTGGCCGAGTCCCAACATGTTCTGTAAAGCGAGAGTCCACTGTATTAGTAAATGTCACTGAACACGATGTACAATCCGACATATTCTGCTACGGAGAACGTGACAGATAGATCCGTTACTAGGCTTCCAAGTTCCCATACCATTTGAAGTGTGTTGGTTCAGATCATGAGATGACATGTTGGACTAAACAACACTGACGCGCGAGACCACGGAACATTTTAACCGGACTATTTTAGCTAACTTATCGATAGTATATGTATTTTACCCATATAATTCATAAATCAGTGAGCTATACATTTCACTTAACTTACTTGAATCATCGTTACGGCATTTTAGAATATACTCTCATTTGTATTATTTAATCTTTAGCGGTACTGTATTTATTTGTATATTTTCGTTTTAAACTTACGATCCTTAGGAAGATAAAGTGTATATTGTATATGGTTTATCGTGAATAATTTTTTTTATTATTATTACTATTCGACACGTTTCAGAACCCAGCGCAAAATAGACAACCTAGCAACGTTCAACCGTCTGACGTACGGCTCCCAGAACGAGCGTGTCCCCTGTGAGGCGTTGCCTGGGATGGACTTGGGAGCGTGGAGAGAACACAGACAGTAACAGAGTGGACACGCCTGGACAAGCGCAGCTCGACTCTGGCCGAACAATGGCAAAATTGACAGGCAGACTGCGACGTTGGGGGCGCTTGAAGGACAATACAATCTAGACAAATGCAGAGGTGCCAAGAAAACTAATATTCAGTACGCAGGAGATTATCCTGCTGGGGATGAAATAAAGGGTTTGTGTGAAGGGATATCTCCTCACATAATACTAAATGTTTTGTTCAAAATTGTAGATCTGAAGAGTGCCATTTACGCATTATGTAGAAAATCAAAAAGAAGGATTATTTGAAAAGGAAATGTGGAAAAATGGCAGAAAATAAAATCTCCCCATAGCAGGAGACCCGGCACCTGTATAATGATCATATTCCCACTATGTACGAACAACGTTTAATGATTTCACATGTGTGCCAAGACTTGCGTGTACACATCGTTACGTCTTATAGCAGGACAAATTTTAATAAGCCGCAATGCCATTTCACAAATTAGACAGCATGGATGGTGTGCGTGTCACAGAATAATAAAGTATATGTTGAAAACTGCGTCAATGTACCATTCTAGTATGCCATGTTCTGATATCAAATGAGAAAAGTGTTAATTCACAAAAGCAAATTAAAGCTGCTTGAACCAGTGCAGCCACGTCGTGTATATCTTGAACCAGTGCAGCCACGTCGTGTATATCTTGAACCATTGCAGCCACGTCGTGTATATCTTGAACCAGTGCAGCCACGTCGTGTATATCTTGAACCAGTGCAGCCACGTCGTGTATATCTTGAACCATTGCAGCCACGTCGTGTATATCTTGAACCAGTGCAGCCACGTCGTGTATATCTTGAACCAGTGCAGCCACGTCGTGTATATCTTGAACCATTGCAGCCACGTCGTGTATATCTTGAACCAATGCAGCCACGTCGTGTATATCTTCTGAACACTCTATATTCGCGGTAAGCCAAAGAAATACATTAAAATAAGAAATACGTGTTCTTCAAATCTACGCCATCACATTAGTTTACATCAGCTGGTACTTAAACGTTCCACCTGCGGGCTATCCGTCGTCCACTCGCTGCACGTTGAAGAACATGTGCCGTACAGGAGGCGCGGTAGCACTGTTGTTGGAACGTCAGTCACAGTCGTGACGAGGACTGGGGTTCAACCATCTTGCCACCGTTTGAAACATGGGTAACATCGTTCAATGTACGTCTCCCAAGTTCACTCAGCCGCATAAATGACTTACAACTCATAGCCGTTAGATACAACTGGTTGGCCATCTGCAACTGTCTTGTGGAGTTATGTGAACGAATCCTTCCCACACAAGTTGAGACACTGTTAGTAGCAACGCGTCTGTCAGGGGCGATGCCAGCGGTTCTAAGGGCCAGACACCACCTTACATAAGAACATACCTTTGCACTGACAAACGCATCACCTCGATTGCACAACATGTTATCATCTGCGGTGCGAGATCAGTATACCAAAAACGGTGCGAAAAATGTATTCTTACATAGTTACATAGGAATTATTAAAAAGTATGGTTAATTAATTGAACCTACATACGTCTTTCGAGAACACGAGTCCTGGCGACGGGTCGCCAATTTTACTGCACTCACGATCATCGCAATTAGATATAATATAAGGAACGTACGTTGTATCTACTGGTGTTGTAAATGTCTATGCATTAGCCTGTGTTTTGGTAAGGTTCTTCATAAAACATTGTTTATATTCATGGGACAAATGCCTAAACATTTATACTTGACTCACTTTCAAAGGGTGACCATATACCCTTATTCCACATTACGTTAAACCCTACTGGAAAATATAACATTTCATCAAAACAGACAAAAGTGACTTGCTAGTAGTGGTCGGATGCGGCCATTAAACAGATATATGAGTGTAGACTCGCCGATATGACAACGTTTAACATTGCACTTGCAACAAACACTTATTATTATGAAAACGGTGCCGCCCAAGTGTCACATTTAAAGAGTTTCTCTGCAGAGTAATTATGCAGATGAATCTTCACGTGACCAGTATTAGCCAATAGTACTCCACAGTTGCCACAATATTTTAATGTTTCTCATCAGTGTGGTCACGCAAATGAATCAATAAAATTAATAATAAATAGGTGCAAACGCCTTCTACGTACCGATTCCATATAAAATAAGTGGTTCACGGACTGTCCGCTAGATGTCATGACAGTGCCCAACAGACATTCCAGGACACGGCGCAGATAGCTAAGTTTACGGTAACTTTGTACTTCAGTCCAAAAGTTTTTATTCGAAAGAGATAAAACCCAATTGTAACAGTCATTGTTATATACAGTGTCAGATCCGATTCGCCCGTCGTATTTCTGAGTATAACTAGCCGTAACTCGATACGGATTGTCAAAAAATGGCGACAGTACGCACGCGGCAGCATGTCCCGTCGTTCTCAAAACGCGACCTGCTGCGGCTTCGACAAGGGCCTCTGATTCTCAAACGATTCTAGCAGCAACATTGTCTGCCATGTGGAATAGTGACGGAAAGCATAACAATAAATCACCAACGGTAAAAAAAGAAATCACAGCCAAACTCGCATCATCGACTTGTAATGCGATGTATCGCAAACATGTGTTTTTTTTATTCGGGCCATTAACTTTTCTTGGGGGCCAGTAGGCCTAACTTTAAAAATCTACTGGCCCGACGGGCCACTGGGTAAAACAACTTAATGTCGAGGCCTCCAAATATGTTACGTACGAGTTTAACTTCGTCTCGCTCGAATCCACTGTGCTCGAATCTTGCAACCTCGAATGTTTTTCACCTGGCTAAAGGAGTTATGTTGTACTAGAGGATTGGTTCCCGCGTATGCCACTAGGTAGATTCCATTGTCTTCGTTGATATATGCTATGTATGTTGATATATGCTACGTAGATGAACATTGTTCGACTCTCGATAAGCTAATGGCTTCCTTGTCCACTTGCCATCTGGACCTTTGGCTTGGATGGCAAATCTGATTAAATCTTGTTAAATCTATATGAACTATATATAATGAAGACACTAAATTATTATTATTATTATTGGATGATTAAACAGTGTGATTGGAGGTAAATCATGCCACCGATTAGGAGTAATATTGTCTAGGAATAATAACAGGGAAAGTCCCTACACGAGGTCTAGCACACATTGACACACCCACTTCGTTTTTGTCAATATTTTTAAATAAGTCTATCCTGATTAAAGAGTTTGTTTTTATTAGTCAAAGCAAGGATACTTTTGCAGTTTAGCGCTGCACCCCCAAATAACCACGAGAATTGTCACCTACTTCTCCTGGTATATCTACTACATGTGTGTGCGTGTGTGTGTGTGTGCGTGCGTGCGTGTGTGTGTGTGTGTGCGCGCGTGTGTGTGTGTGTGTTAACCTGATTACAATACCAATATATAAGTAGTAGACGTAAAAAATGAAACAAACTTACATTAAGATATGCTTTATATAATTACGGTGTATTCCTTTATGAAGCAAACAAACAATGTTTTGATTTGTGTTTTGCTGTGGCATAGGTGTGTGGATATTATTATCTATAAGTAACTAAATATAATGTAAATACATTGCAAAGATATATAATATACATATATAATGGTATATATCCACTAATCATTGTAAATACAATCATCCTCACAATTTCATCAAGCAATCGAACACATGTGAAGCAAATGCAAACAAAAGTAAACATAAAGTAAACGAGCTATTGTTGATATTAAATTTAAGATATCTCTCATAATCATACACCCTTTTTATTAACGTTGTAGGCACATTTATTTCAGGAATCCCATGAAACTATAATGGTCACCTATGTGAAAATCATTTGTGGTTTTCCCAAAAGTGACTAGTTGTTCAGTTATTGTGGTGCCACTAAACGGAGTTCCTAAGAACATCACACATCACGAAGCTTTGACTAACAATGTTAATTTTTTTGTATTTGTATCGTTAGTTACGCATCAAGTTTAATTGTGTGATCATATGACATGTGTATAATGTGTAGTAGATATACGAGAACTAGTTTGGCAACTGTAGGTGACCATTTTCATGGTTATTTAGGGTGAGGTGCTAAACTGGAAATGTACCAAAGCACGAACACCAATTAAACGTTATCACTGATTGTGTATGCATATCAACTAATAATAAAATGTATTAGAGAAAGTAAACAATTGCGCTCGGGAGCAATTTGTGGGAGCATGCCCCCAAAGGAAAAGTGCTTGTGCGTCTTTTCGACTTCGATTGTCCAA
The DNA here is from genome assembly GCA_033239005.1 of Lamellibrachia satsuma. Taxonomy (NCBI): domain Eukaryota; kingdom Metazoa; phylum Annelida; class Polychaeta; order Sabellida; family Siboglinidae; genus Lamellibrachia; species Lamellibrachia satsuma. Next base: position 9,483,519 of record BSQZ01000010.1, read on the forward strand.
TGTTACGTACTGGTAGGTGGGACATGTCCGCACACCTAAGGTATTGCTATAAGGCCTAGTAAAAAAAGAAAGTAGTTTCTCATCCGGACTTTTTTAAGAAGGAAGAGGGTGGCCCTATTGGTTACTATTTATGGATTTTTTGCTATTAGTTTCGAAGATGGCCGCCATACCTTAGATGCTCACTGTGGTTGATTTAAAGACAAGCTGTGGTTTTTTCGATGCAATATGGAACATGCCAGTGATGTATATTACTATATAGCTTGCCATTCCATTTGCAAATTAACAAATACAGGACTTTTTAGCCGGAATGGCAGATGAACAGAAATATTTACATCAATGGAATATGGCACATGTGTTTCACCAGAAAACTACTTAAATTGTCTAGAAACAAACAAGAAGCGAACACAATGTTGAATGTATTTATGAATACAATATGCATGTTTGGCCATGGTTTTATTAGTTTGTATCAGGCATACCACTGAATGGCATTTATACTGATTTAGACTGGAATTATGAATCTGCGTAAAGACTATCTAAAGCAAGTTCTTAGTTTAGACTCTGTAGAATGTACATACGTCCCTACGCCTTGTATGATGCATAAAACATGAACTGAAATAGTACAGCGGTACGTCGGATGGCAAGATTTGGACAGATTTCTTCACAGAACCGAAAAAACATTTAAAAATAATATTGTTATGCAACAGTAAATAATAAAAAGGAGGCGGCGGCCAAAAAGGAAGTGGGCGGGGACGAGAAACTAGTTTCTTTTTTACTACAGGTATGTGCGGACATACATCACATTTTTGAGGCCTTTGTTACAGAGCAGACGACGAACTGCAATAATAAATTTCAGGCTGCAGAACAATATATGGCTTGTTAGGTATATCCATAAGTATTATTTGGGGTTAAAATGCACCAATATAAGTAATTTAAACATAACCAGCTGTAGTTTATATAATACAATGGCCTAAATTCGGTAAAGTGGATGCGTGATATTGGCCTGTCTGCACGCACTGCAGCGCACACAGAAAGCCGTGTGACGTAGAAAACCAAAAGGACACATAGTAAAAACAACATTATCATTATACATTTCAAGATACACGAACACTTAACCTACATAAACTATGTTTTCCGTGTATGACGCACACAACGCATTTAGGGCATCAAATAACAATAATTGGGTAATTAAGGGTATGTCTATGGCTGTGAAGTTTATTTGTGCAACAACAACACTAAAAACACACATTAAAAAAATGCATAAACACCAATATGTATGTATGTGTGTATATATATATATATATATATATATATATATATATATATATATATATATATATATATATATATATATATATATATATATATATATATGTATATATATATATATATATATATATATATGTATATATATGTATATATATATATATATATATATATATATATGTATATATATATATATATATATATATATATATATATATATATATATATATATATATATATATATATATATATATATATATATATATATATATATATATATATATGTATATATGTATATATATATATATATATATATATATTAATTTACATAACATTATGGCATGACATAGATTAATTCACTAACACATTTAATTCATAGATCAGTGTTTGAAAGAAAGCAAAAGTGAACGACACAATGACACAAGATAGTGCCACCTGGTGTTATAGTAACGAGGAGTTGCTTTTGGCATGATGATATATAGTAAAGATAATATAGAACATAATCGTTGTAACGTCAATCATATCCTTAAAATTGAAAAGATAAAAATTTAATAAGGTAGTCATAAGTCATATTTTTTACAACAGCTATAGATAATTGTGATTGTTACTTCAATGTAATTTGAATATACTGTCGGGGATCCACACTGCAAAAAGGCATCTATTTAGGGATGGAGTGGACATAGTTTAGTGTGGAAAGCAGCCAATTTTTTTTTTAGATTAGTGCATCTAGATGAATAATCACGGGGCCTGCTCTGCCATCTCTTGTGAATCCTCCGAAAATGTTACTTTAAGAAGGTATCCTAAATTGACAATTTCTGCGACTTGTGTCTGGGAACGTATTGGTATTGCACATATTACTACATGGAAATCTGTATATATAATATATGTAGACAAATGGACTACCAAATGAAAGCTAAACATCCACTGCATCTGTTGTCATGTGGTATCTTGAGTACTTGTGAAATAAGAGCTCTATTATGACAATGACCCTATTGTTATACCAAGACTCCACAAATGAGTCACACAAATCATAATTAAGGAAATTAAGGCTTCACTGGACGTAATTATAACTGCCACCATTATATCGCAGTTTTGAGAGATATTAATAATAGTAATAAAAACTATTTATTTATACGCCAACAAATCCGGGGCTACTGCCCAGTTCATGGTTGTTTACAGAAAAGTACACAAACACATAAAAAAATTACACTATGCATTAAATATATTGAAATCACAAAAAAATCATTAAAATATATGCAGGTTTCAGTTACTTTATAATATTAATTTGAAAACAAAAATGTCTTCAGTGATTTAGATGTTGACTGGCAGCACCAAGTATGGATGGACATTTCTGAGAAATGTTGTAAGTATTGTCACTGTGATAGTCACTTATGAACTAACCAGATATATTTTCCGGAGGATAGGCATTTTTGATAGCATAATATATAAATCATACGTGGTGTTAATGTAGTCCACCAGGGCAGTGGTGGTGATGCGGTTCATAGGGAACAGGTGCACGTTAGTGACTTTCCCCTAACACATGTCGATTTTCTCAATAGATTTAACACACAGAATGAGAACAACATCAGAATGTGACAACTTATTTAAATGTCATCCCGTTATTGTTGGAGACCACATTTAAAGTGGAAAGACTGTGTTGAGAGGGGTGCAAGAAACTCGTTGGGTGATGGAAAATGGAGACAAGCCGTTGACCAGAGGCGTTGGTCGCACTTGAAAAGGTTTCTCTCAAGTTTGGGTACACACATGCATGTAACATATTGCGATAGGCTACGTGCGCTCTTACCTGCACGTAACCAATTTAATAGTTTATTTAATAGCCTACTGATATGTTGGCACGTTATGACATGAGCAGTATCTTGCGATATAATTTAATCCCAAAGGCACATATTCTCTTTACAGGCAACTAGCGTGGTATCTATGCTTTGCAGCCAAATGTATCCTCAGTATCCTTTACTTGTACCTTTCCATTTCCAGGTATTGCACGTTGCTCAGTGCTTTGCCGGATCTCTGTCGTTTCATTGCCAACTGGTGTCAACATTGCTCATATATACTGAAAACTTGTTACTCATTTAATCTGCTTGTCGTTGATGTACTGTGCACTGTGTACTCTCACGGCCTGTACGAGTTAATCCAACCCCTGAGGTGTTGTAGAGAATAAAGCTGTGTCATTCGCATATTGCAATTCGGATATCATCGCTCCACCAACTGCAAATTGCATAATATTCACACCACTGTTTGTTGTTGACTTCACTGCTAATGTGTCCCATGTTTTTGCTGAACAGTTAAGTGTTCAAAGCAATATGAAAACCATAAAGGTAAAACAATTAGTGTCCACATAAAAGAGTTAGTTCTACCACCAGGTAGCCAAATTGGTAAAGCAGGTTCTGTGATATCTGGTGAAACAACGAACATGATCACTATCAAATCCATAGCAATATATATAGTATTAAACGGTAAAATGATCAGGGTCCTAGCGAACACTATCCCAAATATATATTTTTATGCCAGATATATTTTATATGATGTAGCACATCGAGATAACATAATGCACCTTGAAAGCGTTTAGTTTAGTTGTGTCACTACATGGTAATGCAAGTATACCACTATGGATAGAAAATGAGTAAAACGATTAGTGTCCAATCACACCTATTTTTAAAGTTGCTCTGTAAAAAAATGTGTGGCTCTGATCTTTTTTACCTGTGTGGTCTTCATGTCGTGAATGTTAAACAACACCAATCTATTTTACAAGCACATTTATTAGAGATGTGCATTTATAAAAAAATACACACAAGTTATTTCTAATAACAAGCACAAGCAGAGACAGGATGGCTGAAACTGCACAACACAAAATCACAGACGCCAGGCTTCACCACGAGATAATAATAAGCATCACAATAAAACTATTAGTATTCAGTTAAAACTAAGCAAAAATTTATGGCTATCTATCTACAAAAGATGTCAAAATCATAATCATACTCTTGACGTTTGCCATTAATAGCAATCTGAGTATAATGAGATGTAAGTCAACTGGATGAACCTCTTTTGGAATGCCAACATTTCCTAATTTTGTACCAAAACTTCCCAATACATTGTATAGTATACAGTCCTATCTTACTCTTACATAGTTTCTTAAAAGATCTATCAAGTGGCTTGCCAGTAACAGATCATCTGTTCAAACCTTGTCCAAAGACTCACAAATATTTTAGCTGTGTGCAGTCAGCAGCTCCTTCTGAGCAAGCACCGCAACCCAGTGGACTTAATCATATGGGTTCATTTGGGAGTCTTATGGATTTCCCATGCTGCCACTCAGTGTTGGCACATAATGACTTTGTATATTTACTACAGAGATGTAGATCATAACCAATTATAACCATGCATTGGTCAGATGTGTGGTTATGTGGCATCCAGCGACTCAGCTGGACTTTGTAAACTCTCGCATAAGAATGTCAGCAGCATAACCGGCCGTCATCACGCCCTTGGACACTTTCTCTTCGACGTCCTTGAGCTGCGCCTGGACGGCGGGGTACGATCGGAATACCTGCAGGATGTGCTGCTGGATATAGTTCCACATCCAGATGAGGAACTGGTGTTTCCGTCGTCGTTCCAACTCACCATTCTGCATCATAAGGTCGCGAAACTCCTCCATCGTCTTCCACAGCTGAGGTATCCCTTCCTTCGTCCTACTTGAGATCCGCTTCACCTGTGCACAACACCAGTATGAAAACAGTCTATGCAAAATAGCACAACCAGGCATTTTGTAACATGGAAACCATTTTTGAGACATGGAAACCATTTTTGTGACATGGAAACCATTTTTAAGGGAAATTTCACTTAGAAACAGGTAATTTTCATATAGCACAACATCCACTATCCAATCCTAAGAACTGCCAAAGCGCTTTACACTTAAAAGGTGGACCTGTTCCTTCCAACACCAACTCAACTTTACACTTGGAAAGTAGGCCTGTTCCTTCCAACACCAACTCAACTTTACACTTGAAAGGTAGACCTGTTCCTTCCAACACCAACTCAACTTTACACTTGAAAGGTAGACCTGTTCCTTCCAACACCAACTCAACTTTACACTTGAAAGGTAGACCTGTTCCTTCCAACACCAACTCAACTTTACACTTGAAAGGTGGACCTGTTCCTTCCAACACCAACTCAACTTTACACTTGAAAGTAGACCTGTTCCTTCCAACACCAACTCAACTTTACACTTGAATGGTGGACCTGTTCCTTCCAACACCAACTCAACTTTACACTTCATAGGTGGACCAGTTTCTTCCAACACCAACTCAACTTTACACTTCAAAGGTGGACTTGTTCCTTCCAACACCAACTCAACTTTTCAGGGAAACATTCAGCGACACTGCAAGTACTGTGTGAAGACTATTTGTTCAGATATATCGACCACTGTCTATAGCCAGATACTCATTTATAGACCAGGGTGAACTGAGTCAGTGCGGACTGAACAAAATTGTCCAAGCTTCGAAATGGCAGCAAGAGGATTTGAATCTGGGTTCTCTCGATTAAATCCGATGTTCTAACCACTACGCTAATGTGCCCCACGTTGATACTGCGACCCACTTTGACACTGATCAGGAAGGATTTTTCAGTATTAACACCTACGAGGACTTTAATGAAAGAAAATTGAAAAAACAATAATTGGGAATAGCTTGATGATACTTATAATAAAAAATCTGCTTGAAAGTTCGCTGTCGTAGCAAAATGGAGTTTTTTGATGTAGTACTCAGAAAATGTTCACCTTCGTCCGCCAGTAGGGGTTCTTTGGCTGAATAAACCTGGTGGCACTACGGTACTCGGATTCGATGATTTTCGCTGCCATAACAAGGTTGCCGTCACTCTTGTTAACAGCTATCAGGTCTGCCACCTCGACAATGCCCTTCTTGATACCTGAGGGAAACAAGTGACCAGGTTAATGATGCTGACCTTCAAATTTACCCTATTACAAATAGATAAATGTTACAGACCTGCTAAGATTACTAATTTGTGAATAAACATAGTGAGAGTTCTATAAATTGTTAAATCATGTCACAATATTAATATTTTATAACACATCAACATGGATAATCATACCATTCCGATTATACTTCGCTAGAGGTGTAGTTTAATTTGTCATTAAATATAATATATTAATGCAAGATTTAAATAGATTATGGGTTGAAATGTTTGATGTGGCTGAAAAACCATGAATCCAAACACACACATGCACAAACATTAAAGTGAAACAGAAGTCATGGTTTGGGGGCTATGCACCTAAGAGATAGAAAAACTAACCACGTGCAACTAAAATCAAGAATATCATGTTCTACAAGTGGGAGATTCATTTTTCCGAATGACTGAGGGCTGACATGTTAACCAGCGTGACAGGTAAGCGCATGTGCAGTTCTTTGAAATCAGGGTAATGTAGACTACAAGTGATGTATTAAGGGAGGCCGGCATACACAGAAGCAATGCCAAGTCTCAAACAACAGTGTTATTTTACCATAAAGAGGACTACTTTAATAAACAAAGGCCAAAACATGTTACAAAAGTTTAAGTTAAGTTGAGTAGCACAGCCATATCCTATTGGCAAGTATAGGAATCGGTGTATACAAACATATTTTCATTTGGCAAGGGAATGTTGCCAGAATATCACTCATGACATAGCGTTAGGCCATACCAAAGCACACTTCTGGAAAGTGGCAGACTTTCACGGCGTAGTATGCCACCTCCAGTGTTGCGCCACAAGCTCTCCCTGACAACCAGTGTGTCCACAAACTGATTGTCAGAGGCAAACAGTGTACTGCCGCAAGTGTAGTCCTTCCTGCGCTTGACAATACGTTGCTGGACTGTCGTTAACTTGGTCACAGCATACACACACCTTGGCTTGTTGCAGTCTGTGCACTGCACATCACGCACTTTTGGGCTGACCAGCAGTTGCCTGTGAAGGACATTTTCTTCATTGTGTTTTTCCAACACAGCTGATTAGGATGGTCTAGCATGGTCATCAGTTGGTTGGCCATATACATCCTCAAAAGGCTTGAAACGACCTTGTTGCTTGTCCTCTTGCATCAGGTCAGGAACGAAATGCAGATCCCAATATATTTCTTCTGGAAGCCGTGGAGGGTTGAACACACAGTACCAGCAGTCGTTGACCTCACCGAGTGCGCATTTCTTCACCTGAAACACGTACCGGCGCTGATGGCAGTGCCTGGTCATGAAATCAGCCAGTCGATCACATCATTTCATGTCTTTCTGGGTGACCTGGTTCTGTTCAAGAGCCTCATCAATGATACGGAGACTCTGGAAGAAGTCGGTCACATCCTCATCTGATGCTGCCATGGCCACTTCTATTAGCTGCCCCTTTAGTTTCAGACGACTGAATCTCTCCTGTAAGAGGTTCAGAATGGGCTGAACGGAAGCCTTCAGGGAATCCCTAAATCCGTGTGAGCGCTCCGAGAGCTGCTTTGCATCCTGTAAGAGATTCTTCTCATGTGGTCCTCCATGTTGTTTATCATTGGTGTTCTGTCGAGGACAACATGCTGCAGCCCCATGTTCAGCAGTGAGTTAAAATTTGTGTCGCCTTATCTAACAGTATGGTGTATCCCATGAAATTAAGATGTGTGTTCATCAAGGTTTTCATAGTAAACCACTGGCGTGATATTCTTAACTGTAGTTACAAATGGGTACGTTTTAGTAATGGTGCATAGGCTGAAAACCATGAGTTTTGTTTCACTTTAAGAGAACATCAACCCACGTACCTTGTAGTTCGTCTCCGCCAGCGGGTGGTATCAGCAGCACAAACATGTCAACCATGTCTGCCACAGCAAACTCTGCCTGCCCAACGCCTGTCAATAGAAACACAAATTATTAACTGTGCACTGCTTGTTCAAAGTTGTCAAATCCAACTTAAAACAACCTCCTCGATCCATTCAGCCCATCATGAATCAGCTTTGTTGATGTTCACATCTGTAGCGTGTGAACAATAACACGTGTAGTCGATTTAATAACCTTGATTGTTAGATCAGGTAAAAACGTGAATAGCTTTAAAGTGTATACTGAGGTGGAGCTACTGTTGCTCTTTTTTGCACAATTTCCATTGCGCAAAGTCAAAAATAATTTATTAGTTTGTCCGACGATTTCATCAAAACAAAATAACATATTTGTACAAATGAGCTCACTTGTTATAGTCGATACTAGATACGTTCGATTTTTGGTGAAATGGGTCTGATGCGAGATGAGGGAAAAACTGTATTGAGGAGGAACTTTTAACATGTCTACAAGATGGAATATGATATTGTAACAGAAAAAAAATTATAAACCTACCCATTGTCTCAACTAGAATGATGTTAAATCCTGCACCCTCGCACAACACAATGGCGTCATTCGTGTTCCTTGTTACCCCTCCGAGGGTACCACAGCTTGGGGATGGGCGGATATACGCATTCATATCGCGGGATAATTCTGGCATGCGTGTCTTGTCTCCTAATAGCGAACCTATGGCAGTGACAATGAACATTATTATTCATCCCTGCTGTCAGAATTTATAAAAGTTCGTACGTTTGAAGTTAGTATATTGCTAACTGATTGAAAAGTTAATTTTTTTCATTATTGTTGTGCTACTTTGTCAAATCGATGCTGCTCTTTCTGATGGTTTTTCAGGCAATATGGATGGTCCTTCCATCTGTATTTTCACAAAATAGTATGTTGCTAAGGAGAATTGAACATTTAAAAGGGGTTGAGTTTTTTTATAGTTGGAGGCGTTATTAATGATTATTTTTTAACACTGACCATACAAATGCACTGGTGAAAGCGGCAGCGAATAGGATTACTTTCTACTTTACTTGTTGATCAACAAGCCCTATTATGTGCCAGCTTTCATAAAAAATTGTGAAAATGGCTGCTATGTTCTCCACAAGTTTATTCATTACCTGATGACCTCTGTGACAACAATGAAGCGACGCCCTACCTCCTGACCTCGAGGACGAAGGATCGACTGCCAGCACTGCCACCTTGTGGCCTGCTTCGGTCAACATCTTGCCAAACGACTCTATGAAAGTGCTTTTTCCCGCCCCTGGAGGTCCAGTCAAACCTAATGATATAACAATTAATTTAAGTTAATGAGGCACAAATATACTCTAATTGCCTTAAGTTAATGTGATATAAATTTTAATAGAAAAATGCTGCTATTGCTGCTATTCAGTGATTTTATTTCCACTACACATAAAAGCAGCACTTGTAAAAGGTGAACATAAGTACGTTGTGTTTGTTGACAACTTTTTAATGGCGCTCCAAAGCTAATGATGGACTTTACGAGCACTTTATGCTCATTAAATTTATCGACAGATTTTGTTTTTTGATAAATGTCCCCTGGTAACTAAAAGGCGAGATGTGTATGGTAAAGTCAAAGTGTAACTTTCTTTGATCGTAATTGGTTACTAGGTCCGATTATGTCCCAGGTTCAGGGTTGCAGGTTTCTGCAGGATGGTTTCTACCGCAGTTTAAACCATGGTTTCAACCGTCTCATCAGAAATACCTTTCTGACATCAAGGTTAGCAGGTTTCTCAGGATAGTTTCTACAACGGTTTAAATCATGGTTTCAACCGTCTCATCAGAAATACCTTTTTGACATCAAGGTTGGCAGGTTTCTGCAGGATGGTTTCTACCACGGTTTAAACCATGGTTTCAACCGTCTTGTCAGAAATACCTTTGCGACATCAAAATGTCAGAAACTGTCAGAAAAATTGTTGAGACATTTTCTTTAAACAAAATTATCACATGCCATTTTGTTTAATGTGTAGACTGTATATTAAATCAATATAGTAATGCATTAGTAACCTGTTACATGTCATATACAATTGAAACTTTTACTCTGTGCAGTCTATTATGTTTGCATTTTCTACCAATCTGTTATTTTCTATCAATTTATATTATATATAAATGATAACAGATCTATGTAATTGTTGCAGCATGGTTTCACTTGGTAGAAAGCATGAAAGAAGTTGGGTGGGTGTAGGTACATACCAGTAATAACATTAGAGAGGACTTCAATGGACTGGGTGAGAACTGTGCACATACCTGTATGGCTGTGTCAATAAGCCAATTGGAAGCCAACAAGAGTTAAACTTAAGCAATAGAGACAGAACTGTACTGTTGTACTGCTCACTGCTGTGAACTGATAGTGAGCTATGCACAGCTTCATTGTGTAAGATTAGACAAATTGATATCAAAGAATATGCAAGGCAGATCCAGGCAATCATTTAAAGTCCCAATTTCCAGAGCTGAACTATCAAGTGAGCTACAATTAGTTGTGTAAGAGTATTGTCTGAGCTTGTTTTTATCATATGTGCACCTGTCTGTGCTTGACTGAGGTATAAGTTGATTGGCCCAATGCTTCTACATAGCAAGTTGCTTGGTCAGCCACCTGTTGCTACACCTTCACATAGAGATACACTGTTACATGTGCAAATTGATTACCCACATTTTTGTATATAATTTCTCCAAACAGTTAAATGAAGTCAATAGACATTTAATTGTCCCCCTTCCATTTCATAGGTCATATAATTAGCAAAATCATAAATTTAATTAGCATGTATTAGAATCTGACAGTTACTGACTGGTTTCTGACAGATTCTGATGTCAGAAACAAGTTTCTGACAGTTTCTGACATTGTCACGTCAAAAATACCTTTCTGACAGTCAGACACCCAACCCTGCCCAAGTTACAACAATCATAATTACCACTTAAAAAAATTACAATTACAGAATATAGTGGTCGTAGTCACAAACGTATATAAAACCAGTCAAGCTAGGTAACGCAATCTCACCAATTCTGAATGACGAGATATTTTTGTGCGTCTCCTTTGTCACTGTTTTTGCTTGCTCCATCATCTTCGACAGCAACAGCTGGGCCTGCGCCTGCTTCCGTGGGTGCATCGATTCAATCAGTGTGATCGACTCGGCCAACATTGATCGCTTTCCTTCCACCAATCCCTTGAATAGCCTTTGTACGACTGGATCATCTGGCGAAACGTCCTCTCTCAGGTATGGGACATCTGTCGCATGTTTATTTGAGTGTTGTCGTGGTGCAGCTCTATGTAGGTGACTAGCTGAACTAACGGATGTGTACTGTCGGACACATGGGGATATATGACGGGCGGAACTAGTGAGATACGGTTTTATGCTAGCTGTTCTCGTCAGGTGCGATAAGATGCCTCTTCCTACGCGGGAGCACATGTCTTGTTTGTGTGCTGCACCCTTGCCAGCCTCACTGGAAGAAAAATAAGAATAAAGATAAAGCAAACGCTATCTCAAAGAAAACAACAATGAAGACAACACACATCCTCCGTCAACATGCAACCTCACTGGAAAAAACAAGAACTGAAAATAATGCATACCCTCTGTTGACAGCCTCACTGGAAGAAAACATAAACTGAAGATAATACATCATTCCCTCAACAGCCTCACTGGAAGAAAACAAACTGGAGACAACACATACCGGGGTACCTCTCTCAACAGCCTCACTGGAAACAAACAGACACTGAAGATAAGGCATACGCACCCTCATTCTGTGATACACATCATCAATCATCACCAAATGTTTGACATGCACAAAACATAAAATAATACTTCAGTATTCCAATCTTATACAGCCAACAGCAACATGAGCAAACAAGGCACTAATACCAATCAGAATACAGCTACAGCTGTCAACAACTTTGATTTTATTACCCTTTCCTCAAGGACAACTGTTAATAGGGACCATTCATCACATTCTGTGTTTTTATGATCACCTTATTTGTAATAATATGGCCTGTCCCTTGCAGATAGGGTGGTCATAAAAGACAAGCACCGATCTAATATCAAGTACTAGTAATTCATGCATTAAATTAATTATTCAATACACAGCCAGTAGCAATGTATTATATATGCTACATTCTAGCAGTACAGCTATACTTTTCTTCAACATTTCTTTAATCAGAGGATAGTTTTCTTGTACCTGGTGACCACTGTGCAGAGTCCTCTTTGTTTTTCTTAATTCTTTGTTTTCTGCATAAACATGAATCTTGACAAAACTTTGAACTGTGAACTGTGCATGAAGCTCTATGCACACAACAATCAGAGAAGTCCAGAGAGCCAAGCCAGGCAACTCTTTTACCAAGACAACCCTCTGGTACACACATATGGCTATTTCTCCCCGGTAGAGAAAATTTTTAGCAAACAGATTAGGGACAGTATGACACTGACAGACACCAACTCTCTCGCTTAATCTGTGCTACACCTATGTTGTATTTAGAACACACTGAATGATCACATGCTGTGCAAGCTGCACTTGCTGTCCAGTCAAAGCTTTGCTCAATGACAACCCTTTGCAACGGCAACAGAATGGCTTAACATTTACAAAGTGTTGGGCAACTCAATTCACTCAGGTACTTAGGTGTACTCAGTTAGTGTTTCCACAAGTTTAGCAACAACACTCACAACATTTATTTCTGAACTGGATGAGAGATAGGGCCAACCAAATTGAGCGTCAACCAATTAACTGCTCTCGGCAGCAGGAATGAATAGACCCTACCGTAATGTTGCATAAAATTAGATTGATAAATTATCGTATAATATCTATTTTATCATATTAAAGCCTATATTTTTTAACTCCATTTCTGATTCTGCTCACCACTCTCTCGTTGATGAAGCACAATGTGTTTCATATTGTATTGTATATAGTACATGTGACTCATGGTCGATGACTAAACAATCACAAAAAACAGAAGCAACAAAATGCGTTTTTGTGGACAGAATAGGAAAAGCAATGAAAAAAATTTAAGGACACCTAATGAAAAAAGGAAGATCATGTGTAAAATCAGGAACAGACAAGCAGAAATTCTAGGCCATGTGATATAAGAAAACTAGAACATCTCGTTACAACAGGAAAGGTTGAAGGGAAAAGAAGCAGAGGTTGGCACTTGGCAAAGAAATAAAATCGTTGATGGTCTATAGTAGCCTGGCTAGGAAAAAGCACAACAAAACTGTTACTTGTAAGATACCTGTGATCATGGGGAATGGAAGGCCAGGATCACCTACGACGGTAACGTCTACAAGAGACACAACACCTGATGATGATAATGAGGTATTTTCATTGTGACATTCCTGGAACACCAGGAGGTGTTTTAATATTTTGTAAAAACTGCAAATTTTTAGGTTAAGCACGTTTGCAACATGATTAAAAGTGCTGGAGGAAAGTGATTTTGACGAAACTTGTTCAGAACATTTCTTACATAGGAAAGTTTTAGAATTATTGATGGTCTCTTGTTGCCATAAATGACATAATCAATTAATCATGCAAAAACGTTAACATGACCACCGCCAAGGCGAAGCCGGCAATGCCAAAATAAACTGAGGTATGAGCCCAATACACAACAGTAAACAATATCAATAACACACCACTGACTGTCATTTGTAGCTGCCTCAGACATTTTGTAACAACAATGCGCCTATGCTGCCGACTTAAAAAAAACTGGACTTCGCAGTTCGTAACTTGTCATGAATAGGCGCCGACGGCGACGAATTAAGACTCACGAGAGGGGCCGAGCCCGAGATCAGACGCCAAGTCGACTACCCCAAAGACAAAGTCAACGAATTCATTCGGTTTCGTCAAACACAACATGAATGCCAACAACCGCATGACTAACAGTGCACGACAGCAAACTGAATGCAGTTGGTTACTTAACTGTCAGTACTTGCAAAGAGTTACCATTATTAGGATTTTCGTTCTATGAAAACAACCTTTTCGTAGCCGTAGGAGCTAGGCATCAGTATCCTTGACCTTGTGCGGTAATTTCACCGTTAGCCTCCGTTACCCGGGTGTTGGCTAATGTGTTTATGTGGCGTCACTTGTTTCAACAAATTCCACGTAACTCCAGTGACAGTAGATTGGCAACTTAACTAGGACAAAATTGGACTCACACACTTCGCAACTTTATGAGAAAACATCGTATGCTTTTCCTACGTTAGCGTATACTATAGTATAAATAAAGTAAACAAGCGCGCTTTGGTGCCTACGTTTTGGAAGAGTTCACAAGTAGAAGAATGGGCGACTATAAGAAGTTACCTGTTTGTAAATACGGCTCTAAGTGTTACCGAAAAAACAAAAGTCATGTGCAGAATTACAGTCATCCAGATACGCAAAAACATCAAACGGTATGTAATTGATAAATATGCCGACGTAATGGTCTTATTACAGACGTTACTCAATTATCGCCCAATAAAACTGGCGGCAAACTGTCAAGACATAACATAAGTCACAGAACGTAAATAATAATAGGCCATAACGTTCTTTGACAGCGACATTTTCACAATAAAACAATGCATTTTCAGTCAGTGAATACATTGAGTTCATAATGATGTTTTCACTGAATCGGGTGATTGTGCACGTCTTTGTGACCCATTCAAGATTTAACAAGATTTGCCATCCAAGCCAAAGGCCCAGTCCAGATGACAAGTGGACAAGGAAGCCATTGGCTTATCGAGAGTCCAACACTGTTCACCTACTTATAACCCGTCCTCCTGAGATATGTGTCAACCTTGTTTTTAAACATATTCACGCTGCTAGCAGTTACACAATCTGTAGACAATTTGTTCCATTCATTTATTGTCCTCTGTGCGAACGAGTGCTTCCTGATGTCCAATCTACATTGATCCTTTACTAATTTTACCTCATGTCCTCTAGTTCTGCTATCCTTCTTGAGTGAGAAAAACATATTTCTATCAATATTTTCATACCCATTCAATATCTTAAAAACTTCAGTCTGTTCTCCTCTTAACCTCCTTGTGTCTAGAGTTGTTAAACCACATTCTTTCAGGCGTTCTTCATAACTAAGGTCTCTAAGTTCTGGAATCATTTTAGTTGCTCTCCTTTGTATGTGTTCAAGCGTATCTATATCCTTCTTACGATATGGTCTCCATGCTTGTATACAGTATTCTAAATGAGGTCTAACTATTGCTTTATAAAGAGGTGTAATTAACTTTTTTCCCTTGCATGTTATGTTTCTTCTAATCAATCCAAGAATTTGATTACCTTTTGAAGCTGCAA
This sequence comes from Lamellibrachia satsuma, assembly GCA_033239005.1. Lineage (NCBI taxonomy): Eukaryota > Metazoa > Annelida > Polychaeta > Sabellida > Siboglinidae > Lamellibrachia > Lamellibrachia satsuma. The sequence continues at coordinate 9,498,894 of BSQZ01000010.1, forward strand.
TACCACACTGCTCTGAAACTTTCATATCAGCGCTTATTGTAACTCCTAAGTCCTTTTCTTTTACAGTAGCACCCAGAACAATATCTCCCATTTTATAGTTTACATTCAAGTTCCCATGTCCTGTATGTAGGCATTTACATTTCCTAAAATTGAACAGCATCTGCCATTTCTCAGACCATTTCACTAATCTGTCTAGATCGTTTTGTAAATGTTGTTGATCATCATCAGTATTAACCTTTCTAAACAGTTTTGTGTCATCTGCAAATTTCAGTACGTTACTTGTTATACTGTCGTCCAAGTCATTGATATATATTAAGAATAATATAGGTCCTAATACTGATCCTTGAGGTACCCCACTCAAAACCGATTTCCAATTTGAAACTTCTCCATCTACTACAACTCGTTGTCTTCTGTCAGTCAGCCATTGTTCTATCCAGTCAGTTATGCTATCCCTGATACCATGGGCTTTTAATTTAAGTAATAATCTTTGATGTGGCACTTTGTCAAAAGCTTTCTAAAAATCTAAGTAGATAATATCTACTGGCGATCCCACGTCTATCCACTTAGTGATTTCTTCCAAAAAACATAACATATTTGTTAAGCATGACCTCGCTTTAAGGAATCCATGTTGAGATGAATTTAATAATTTATGCTTAATGAGGAAGTCCACCATATGGTCTTTAATTAACCTTTCTAATAATTTACAAATCACTGACGTTACACTCACTGGTCTGTAATTCTCTGACTTATTTCTCGAACTCTTTTTAAATAATGGTATGATGTTTGCTTCTTTCCATTCAAACGGACAACTCCCTCTTTTAATGACAAGTTGAATACTCTTGCAAGTGGTATACTGATTTGATCTACTGTTTCCATTAGTAATTTTGGAGGAATCCCATCCACTCCCGGTGATTTGTTATCCTTCATTGCCTTTATTTTCTTAGCTACCAATTCTGGAGTTACAACTAATGGACCTAAATAGTTAGATTTAGCCTCCTGAAATTTAGCATCAGCAACTGGTAGTGAACTAATATCTTCTTTGGTAAACACTGAACTGAAGTAACCATTTAGGTCTTCCGCCATTAAAAACCCCTGATATTATATTTCCAGCACTGTCTTCTAGAGGTCCAACCTTGTCTTGTACGTTTTGTTTATTCCTGACATATGCATAAAAACTCTTGCTGTCATTTTTTATGTTACATGCCAGTTTTTGCTCATAGCTTCTTTTAGATTGTCTGATTTCAGTTGTAGCTGCATTAAGTGCCTCTTTATATTTTGCATAGTCTTCTTCCTTTCTGGTACGCCTATAAACCCTCCACATAGTTTGTTTTAGCATTATTTTTCTAATTGCCTCTTTTGACAAGTGTTTCTTTCTACACCGTTTTCCTTGTTTTTGGAAGGGAACAAATTTATCGATGATACTCTCAATTTCATATTTTAGAATATTCCAACATTCAATTGCGGTCTTATTCATCAGCATGTTATTCCAATCTAGCTTTGCTAAATATTTTCTCATATCTTTGTAGTTACCTTTGTGGAAGTTTCTCTTGTATGTTTTCTTATTTTTACTTTCTGATTTTACATTGATGTCAAAATGTATTTGATTATGGTCACTATTACCCAATGGTTCAAATATTTTTACATTGTCCACTAATTCTTTTTGTGATGACAAAATTATATCTAATACATTTTCTCCCCTGGTTGGTTCTAGTACGTGCTGAGTAAGAAAGCTATCCGGGATTAAACATAGAAACTGTTGATCCTCAATCCCTGTGCTCTCTAGAGAATTCCATTGTATGTGTCCATGGTTAAAATCTCCCATTATGATACATTCCCCTTTACTAACTTCCTTTATAGCGTTTTTTATTTTTGTGTTGTCCTCTTTGTTTATGTTTGGACTTCGGTAAACTAATCCAATAGTTAATTTTGAATTTCCTGAAACAATTTTGCACCAATCAGCTTCATCGCAATCTGCTTCCCTTTCTAGTTTTATTTCATAAGCATGAATAGATTCTTTAACATACAAAATAACTCCCCCGCCCCTTCTTCCTATTCGATCTTTCCTAAACATTACGTATCCTGTCAGTCCTATTTCAGCATCTGTTATATCTATGTTGGCCCATGATTCAGTTATACCAATTATGTGAGGGTCATTATATTCTACCATAATGTTTAATTCGTTTTTCTTATTTACTATGCTCCTTGCATTTAAACATACGCATCTATAACCTTTTTTAGAGATGTTTTTCAGATGATTTGATATTGGTTTATCTGTGGTAGTGGACTCTTGTTCTGCTTGAAACACCTCTAGGTAACCCCCCTGCACGTGAAATGAAATGTCATTTTTCGCTGCCAAACTTCTCACTCAAGTCTTAACTTAGTTAAGTTTAGACAGTCAACTCAACTTTCAAGTCTGACACTGTGTCTCGCGGTATCACGGTGCAAGAATTGTTTGTTTGGACACCTTCACGAGAGTAACGAGACAGATTAGCAAGGCCAGTTTGTGGCTACGATTGTGTCGGTGTCAAGTGACTATACTTCAGTCAAAAATTACATTTGAAAGAAATAAAACCCACTGGCAATGGTAGCAATCATTGTTTTATGCACTCAAAACATGACCTGCTGCGGCTTCAATAGCGACGCCTGATTGATTCTCAAATAATTCCAGCAGCAACATAAAAGTAAATCATCAAGGGCGAAAGAAATAACGGCCAATTTAGCATCCTTCAACTTGTAATGCGATATATTGCAAACATTTTGTGTTTACATTATATGCACATACAATTTTGGGCCAGTAACTTTTTTTTGGGGTGGGCAGTGACTTTTTAATCTACTGGCCCAAAGGGCCACTGGGTATAAACACTTAATGTCAAAAACTTGCTTGAAATATGTAAAAAAATACACATTCCTCTATTACAATAAATATTTGTGTGCGTATGTATACTAGGATGAAGAACCAGTGAAGAAAAAGGCAAAAATCGAACACTACTTCAACGGGGGAAAGAAGAAACCTGGTGATGATGCTACAGCATCTGGTATAGCTGATGAGGAAGAAGAGGAAGCTGTCAACTCAGAAACAGGTAAGTCACATAACAAACTGAAATTACAATTGTTGTAGCCTGTTTTTAATACCGTGCTAGATTCATTTACATGAGTAGCTGGTCTGAGTAGCCTCCCGTACATTTGGAGCAACTCACAAGAAAGTGTTACAAAACAAAATTACAATAGTTTACAAAGTTCATGAAAAATTCCACTATTTACTATAGAAGTTACTTTTAAGTAAGCGAACCAATCAATAATGGTGGTGCCATATTTCTTGTAGTTAGTGAAGCGATATGATTATTTTGTTCTTAGTGAATTATGTTTTAGAATTTGTGTTTTTGTAGGCAGTAAAATGTCAGACAAGGTGGATGTATTGAAGAGAAAACCACATAGTAAAATGTATTAATTTTCTTCAGGGAAGGACATTGTGTTGGACAATGTTGAAGAGAAAACCAAAGACACACTTTCAAACATGAAAAATATGAAGGCAGACCCAGCAGATATCCAGGAGGATATCAAGAGCAAATTTTTGGTGGAGATGCCTGAAGATTTCTACCAATTCTGGGATTTTGCCAAAAGCCTTCATCCTAAAAATCCGCAGGGTAATTATTTTGAGGGAAAAAGCATTCCAGATGCACACCTTGAGAAATTAAAAACAACAAAAGTTGAATGGTTGGGGGTTAGACCACAATTCATTTCCCATTGATACTGATAGTGATAATGTGTGTGATTGTAGAAAATTAATCCATCAACAATTATAAAACATGACATCCACTAATACCAGAAATAAAGAAACAAAGTTAATGTAGACCCCAATATACATCATAGATAATATCAGTTAACATAAAAAGTTGTGAAGGCATATATATATATATATTCATAAATACAAGCACAATGTAGTTTTTATAAAATGGTCAGTGACTCCTATTAAGACATAACAGTAATTTTCATAGGAGCCACCAAAAATTATATTTACACTCATTTATACCAAAGGACGTGCTAAAGTGCAATAGAAGAAAGAAAGAGCATGTACAGCTATTTGTTTGAGTAAATTCATGTTTGGTTCTGAATAAGTATAACTCGGTTATCCACCTTGTGTTATAATTATAACTCGGTTGTCCACCTTGTGTTATAATTATAACTCGGTTGTCCACCTTCTGTTATAATTATGTATGTCAGCATTTAGTGTTAGTTTCCAGTTTAATAAGTAGGCAGGTAAGTCTTGATGCATGTACTTAAAATAGAATTTAAGTTCAGTTCACCAACATGTTGAACAATTAATCCTTTTGTAAATATGCTAAATATTAATATGCCTATTAATTTTTTTATGTCACCACCAAAAACCCTAGAAGTACATGTCCTCAAATCTCTGTCAGTGATCCATCATTTTAAATCTACAGATTAATTATGTAAACATTTCAATATTTTGGCATGGTAACTCAACAATTTTGTTCAAATTTATAATTGATTAAATGTTTAAATAGCTTAATTTTTTCCTGCTACCAGTATGTAGCAAATACTTTGTGTTTGTCTCTGCAGAGGCTTTCAAGGCATGTCTGGGTCTTGTGTTGGTTGGTCCATACGATGTTCTTGCGGGCAAGTGTCCACAAGACAGTTCTACCTCAGTGTGCTATCTGACACACTACAGGTACTGCTACGACCCTCCAGAGTTTCTCACAATTGTGAAGGGTTCTGAGAAAGCACAGTTCCACTTCGGATACTACAGGTGTGTGCTAGATAGTATATAATAAATATTGTAAAGTCGCCTCATTTTGTCTGCTTTTTGTTTAATAAGTTTGAAAGTTTTCTTGCAATCACCAATATTATAGATCCATTAGGGACCACCTCAAAACATTGTTTGTTACTAGATGGAATTGGTTTCGTTGCGGAAGGGGGTTAATAGCTGTTTCATTTAGCACTGCACATCAAAGTATTTTCTTTGTGTATTTCCTGATCACAGTTCATGTTATAATGAAAAAGGAACAAATGAATTGTGTTCTGCTGCAATAATTTTAGTACGTGTATGCCTTTGTTAAAATTGTGGTATGCGATGGTAACAGCATGAATTATAAGGGATAGCTTCCTTGCAATTATTCTTGGAAAGTGGTGGATTATAAACTAGTTATGCTGAGATTTGTACATGTTTTACATTATCAAAATTAGTTTAAAATTAGGTGTGTGCAGTTAAATTTACAGTTGGAATGTATTTTGTCTTCAGATATGGATCAAGAGGAATAAATTAAGACCAGTAATATGCAGATTTTTATATATTCTCAAAATGTTTGTACGATAACCAGTTAAACAAACAATAACTTTCTTTGGTCTGATTGTGAAGAAAACTGTTTGTTGCAGAGATGATCCAAATGAGATGCCAGTTTTTGTGGCGTCAAACTCTGCCGCAGAGAACTGTACATTGACTCTGAGAGGAGAGAACGTATTTGCAGCCATCAAGTAAGTTGTCTCAGTGACAAGGGAATGTACCTCAAATTAGTTGACCTATTGAAAAATAAATTGCATAAACATGCCATCAGTGAACAATGATCATCTTCAAGCGGTGAAAAACACAAATTTGATTCTCTCTGGGAGGTTGGAATCTTAGTTGAATGTTTACTCAAGATAACAGTGTTAAGAAATTATGTCCCATGGGTACAACACATGCATACATAACAAATACCATGGCAACGAACAAGTATAACAAATACCATGGCAACGAACAAGTATAACAAATACCATGGCAACGAACAAGTACAAGTTACATTTTTCATGTACCCATAAAAAGTGCAATATGCAATAAATTGCTATAAGTGCCGCAATAAATTGCTATAAGTGCCTATTAAATTTGATAGCAGATTAAAAAATATATAGTATGCAAAGCTTTCTTGAAACATATTGTAGTTGTTGAGTTTACAGGTTATTGTTGTTCTCTTTAATCCTCTTCATTGTGACTCTAAAGCCAACACTGCACTTTCCTCGTACTGTACACACAGTTTTGGGCTGGTTTCTTTACAAGCTGTTGCCTCGCCATGGTTGACCTACTGTACACACAGTTTTGGGCTGGTTTCTTTTCAAGCTGTTGCCTCGCCATGGTTGACCTACTGTACATACAGTTTTGCGCTGGTTTCTTTTCAAGCTGTTGCCTCGCCATGGTTGACCTTCTTCACCGATTCTTTGGTCTTTCAGGGTTTCTTTTCCTTTATAGGTTCCACTGTATGATATTTGTTATTATTTTGATATTTTAATTAATGTTTGTAGGTCAGTCTAAATGTTGAATTACGCCATTTCCATCTAAGCAAGATTTGTGTGTTTAGCCAAGACATGTTATTGTTTTGAGGTGAAACAATCATGTCTTTTAATTTTTCCTATTAACAAACTATGTTATTTTCTAACGATTACAGCTTATTGTTTCCACGCTTATGTCAGCAAAATGATTAGTGTTTCACAAAACAGTTTAGAAATGAATTAGTCTTCATTGATTCTCCGTAGTTTTTCACATTGTATAAAGTGAATGACTTTTGTACAGCTGGTTCTTGGAGGAAAGACTGAAGGAGGGGAAAACTAAGAATCTCACACAGTTGAAGGAGAAGTTAACAGAGTGGGCAAAACATCACAGTTTCTCGCTAGAGCAGAAAACTAAGACAATGAAGGCAAGAGACAAGAAAGTTGTCACCAAGACGTTCCACGGAGCTGGGATTGTGGTCCCCGTCGACCAGACAGGCGTGGGATACAGACCTCTGCCAGAAACCACAGGTATCATTGCATCAAAGTTGAATCACATGCATACCCTTTATAAAGGGATGAGGCTGATTATTTTTTTACAGCTTATTTTCTTCCATTAATCTCTATCGGCAGCATTACCCCTCTAATGTTCACCCTCCTCCGCTTTTATTACATTACCCCTCTAATGTTCACCCTCCTCCGCCTTTATTACATTACCCCTCTAATGTTCACCCTCCTACGCCTTTATTACATTACCCCTCTAATGTTCACCCTCCTCCGCCTTTATTACATTACCCCTCTAATGTTCACCCTCCTCCGCCTTTATTACATTACCCCTCTAATGTTCACCCTCCTACGCCTTTATTACATTACCCCTCTAATGTTCACCCTCCTACGCCTTTATTACATTACCCCTCTAATGTTCACCCTCCTCCGCCTTTATTACATTACCCCTCTAATGTTCACCCTCCTCCGCCTTTATTACATTACCCCTCTAATGTTCACCCTCCTCCGCCTTTATTACATTACCCCTCTAATGTTCACCCTCCTCCGCCTTTATTACATTACCCCTCTAATGTTCACCCTCCTCCGCCTTTATTACATTACCCCTCTAATGTTCACCCTCCTCCGCCTTTATTACATTACCCCTCTAATGTTCACCCTCCTCCGCCTTTATTACATTACCCCTCTAATGTTCACCCTCCTCCGCCTTTATTACATTACCCCTCTAATGTTCACCCTCCTCCGCCTTTATTACATTACCCCTCTAATGTTCACCCTCCTCCGCCTTTATTACATTACCCCTCTAATGTTCACCCTCCTCCGCCTTTATTACATTACCCTCTAATGTTCACCCTCCTCCGCCTTTATTACATTACCCTCTAATGTTCACCCTCCTCCACCTTTATTACATTACCCCTCTAATGTTCACCCTCCTCCGCCTTTATTACATTACCCCTCTAATGTTCACCCTCCTCCGCCTTTATTACATTACCCCTCTAATGTTCACCCTCCTCCGCCTTTATTACATTACCCCTCTAATGTTCACCCTCCTCCGCCTTTATTACATTACCCCTCTAATGTTCACCCTCCTCCGCCTTTATTACATTACCCCTCTAATGTTCACCCTCCTCCGCCTTTATTACATTACCCCTCTAATGTTCACCCTCCTCCGCCTTTATTACATTACCCCTCTAATGTTCACCCTCCTCCGCCTTTATTACATTACCCCTCTAATGTTCACCCTCCTCCGCCTTTATTACATTATCCCTCTAATGTTCACCCTCCGCCTTTATTACATTACCCCTCTAATGTTCACCCTCCTCCGCCTTTATTACATTACCCCTCTAATGTTCACCCTCCTCCGCCTTTATTACATTACCCCTCTAATGTTCACCCTCCTCCGCCTTTATTACATTACTCCTCTAATGTTCACCCTCCTCCGCCCTTATTACATTACCCCTCTAATGTTCACCCTCCTCCGCCTTTATTACATTACCCCTCTAATGTTCACCCTCCTCCGCCTTTATTACATTATCCCTCTAATGTTCACCCTCCTCCGTCTTTATTACATTACCCCTCTAATGTTCACCCTCCTCCGCCTTTATTACATTCTTCTTATGACAATTTTCCTATCTTAATTGTGTGTGTTTCACTGCCTCTGCTCTTATTGGTATTCATCCCTGCTCCCTGTGCACCCAGCAACCTGCCCACATCATTCGGCTTCTTGCTTCTCTTCCCACTCTCTTCCCTCAGGTCATACACCCTTCGTCTATCCACCCTCTTTGCTCTTGTAATTATGTAAAGCTGAATCACATAATCCACAATATATGTATGCATGCACGCATGTGCACACGAATGCACACAAACACATACACTTATGTTCCTCAGATTCCCTATTATCACCACCCTGACACTGGCTTTCACCCAAGTCCACAAAACTATCGACATGCGTATTGTCCTTTCCATCTACTGCTAACCGTGTGTCCACAAGCACCTTTCATCATTGTTTGCATCCTGAAATGGCGGACAGAATATCTTGCCGCTTTTAAAATCAACACAACTGCGATCATTTTTGTAACTGTTCTTGTCTGAAATTAACACCACTGTCCTGTTCACAGGCAGTCTGAAGAAGATCCTCAAGAAAATCATAGACAGCAAAGACGAGACAGAACGCAACAAGAACCTTGATCCTCTAATGGAGATCGTAATGTTGATACAGTTTGCCAACGATGAATGTGACTATGGCGAAGGTCTTGAACTTGGTCTTGATCTGTTTAGTTTCACCTCAGAAGACTGCTTCCACAAAGTAATTCTTAGTCTGCTGCCGTTGGCCTATCAGTTCCTCAATCGTGACGCTTTCGGCAAGATCCTCGAGGCTCACCTGGCCAACCGCAAGCACTCGGCAGATTTGAGTGTCCTTGACTAGTCAGTTTGGCATATTGCTCACCAAAATCTGTTCTGTTTCCTTTGGAAACACTCTTGCATATTTTTTCATTGTTTGATTCACAAGCCCACTAAACATTACTGCCTCCATTTGAAAAGGTTTTGCCAAGTGACGCTAAAATTGCAGTTCAAACTGTTGACAGTAGTATGTTTAATAATGCATTGTATGTGTTCATTTGGATACATTTATGTCATTGTTTGGCTAGCATTATATGCTGTGTAGTTGGTGACAATTGTGGCACCATCTATCATATGGCTAAGAAAGGTAGCAATGATAATTTATTTGTTGAACATATATGTCAACTAAAAAGCTCAGATCTCCTGTCTGTGTTACATGATTTATTATGTTATGTGCCAGTTTATATTAACTGGAGTTCTGCTAATCATGATGAATCATTCTGACAAAAAAGTTACATGATTTCATGTTCCCCCAAGTGATAAGATAATTTGAGGATTCATTATTACTGTTATATCAGAAGCTAGCAACAGCTTGATACAACTATCTGTTATGTGCATGTTCATACTGTACATTTGTAAATATGCAGCTAAATATTATTTCAAGTGTAGTTGCTATTTTCAGTCCTGAATTACAGAACTTTACTCTTTGTATGAAAAATAAAGAAATACCAAATAGAAGCACAAATTATTTATAATGGTTTTGATTTTTTTCTCAATTAATGTTAATTTATTTACATGCCAAATTAATATATATATATATTATTGACCAAATGGGTACCTGATTAACAACATCAAGAAATCTCGTTTCGTTTTTACAGCCCATTTATAATTAGCATATTACTGATCTCAGCTCTGTGTATATGCAGTATCTAATCTGGCCATGTGCCGTTTTGTATTTTCTCGAGTTAATCATCCAGATTGATATTCTGTTACAAACAAACCCGATCTCTTTTGTAATTAGCACTCCCTTTCATTGCTCTAAATTATGTGACAGTCACAATGTAGGATACCGTTTTCGACCTATTAAGTATACATGCCCTAATTAGTGTACACCACTTTTCTAATCAGCAGAATCCGTAATTATTGCAATTTGACTGGTGTGGAACAGATGAAAGGTGTCGCCATCTGGTGTTAACTATTGGCACCAGTTTTCAGTTCTGCACTAGTCAACAAAATTTTAATGACACCACTAGTGTTTATTGTCTAGAGAAAAAACATTTTTATGTACACTTATTAGAACAGATTCCTTGAAATTTTTTCAAGCATACTGTACGCTTATTGAGCATGGTACATACAATAGTATACATACAATAGTATACGTACAATAGTATATATACAAGTGGTTAATACAGAGTATTCTCTTTCTGAATACTCGATGCACGTCTGCACAAGATGCAGCCAATAAAGTAAAAGTGAAAACAGTCTTTGTTTTATCACCATTACTTTATTGATGTCAAGACTACCCAATATATATATATCATTATATTGTACACGTGTGCATATGACAAATCTGGTCATTCAATACGACATATTTACACGGACTGCTTGTAGCATTCACAAATTACTTGCTATACCTTATCTTAACATCTGCAGATGATAACAAACACAACTGTGACAACCCTGTACCACTGACTAATCAGTCATTCTCAGACATTTGTCAGAAACAACAAGTACAACATACACCTGACCACGCATCTGAAATCCTTCAAAACCTAACTGAGGGTTTGCTGCCCTAATAATTTTCCAGGACGGCATGTTGTTAACACGAAACATGAGCCAAGTTAAATGTGAAAACAACTTTAGTGTTATACATTCACGAACACTGTCCGTCAGTGTGTTTGCCGGTTTTACACCTTTGTCATACCTGAATCTTGTTCAAATTTTAGCATCAGAACTCCCAACATGATTTCTCTTTCTTGACCACCAGAACTTGACCACTTGGTGGTTCAAGCTTCGCATGACTACTACAAGAGTTGAATCTTGGTTTCTGATTAAATAATTATTAGTTTTTATTTATGCAAGAATCTGGACAGAAAACATACGTTTTGTTCCAACGATTTAACCATGCTACACGTACAAAATCCTGTTTGGCAATTTACCCCCAATGTGACTGCGAACCCCCTACAAATTTGACCTATGTATGAGAATATATACCTGTTTGGGTAACTTGTATCATTGTTTATTTGTGCCTCTGAATACAGTGTACTCTGATACACAGTTTAGCAGATGGGTTAACATAAAATACACAACATGTAGTTTTGTATTTCATACACAGTTTGGTATTTCATGTCTTAATATTGCTTATATTTAGGAAATAAAATGTATACATTAATTAGCATATACACTGCAGTACAAGTAATAAATATGCATTTAACCTCACTGTTTTGCCCATCTAACATCTACAGATGAACTCCATCATCTTCCAATATGTATCATTCTGCAAAACATGCGACAAACAAACTGCTAAAAAGTCAATATTCAATTACATAATTAATTGAATACAGACGCATTATAACAGAGAATCCCTTCATAATCTGTCCTGTACAGTAAATATTACAGTTGCAATGTGGAAACACCCAGTTCTAGTAACATTAAGTATCTTCTATTGGTTATAATAACCATTTATAATAAAAAATGTAAAGCCAGCTTTATATTTTTGAAAGAGAAATTACTATCTGGTGTCTGGTCAGCCACTACTGAGCTTGTATAGATATTAATGTTGTTACTATGAATTTCCAAACTAATGTTCACTTCACAATACAGTTCCAACATGAGTACTCTAAACTTTGTGAGTTAACGATGTTTAAAACAGATTATATACTTGTAATGTTAATACTTCAGTAGCTTTAATGTTTACTCTGCCACCAGTATAGCTATAGATTGCAATACATTCCAACAGCAATTGGACTGTGCTAGATATACATGTTTTATGGACTAGATAAAACAGCGACTCACTTGCCCCTAGTATAATGATAACACCTTTGCTAGATATGGACGGCAGGCAAACGTTGGCCCCTCAGAACACAACTGTCTCTAACTAAAAATAATACACAAGTCACAGCACACATTTGCAAATACCTATCCAGGTGTACCTAAGTGCAGTTTATAATCAACCCCCATTAACTCAACCAACTTCTTTATGTTGGTTGGACTTTTTTTTATTATTATTAAAGTAAAATATGTTGTGGGAAATTAAGGGTCATGGTGGCCTGCAACAAACACAGCACCTGATGATGATGTCATGGTACACAATTCCACAATACGTGTGCGTGCGTGCGTGCGTGCGTGCGTGCGTGCGTGCGCAAACATCTGAGGCCATTCCTGTTTGACAGTCTAAGTTTTGGGCCATTTTGGTTGTGGCCATTTCAACCCCACGCCTATCTAATCAGACGGTAAATTAACGATAGCTGATCTCATAGAAAACTATCATGAACTGGTTGTATGCCATGTTGTGCCACATGAACCATACTGATACACTTTTGTGTTGTGCAGCATGCACACAGTTGCTTATTGAACACCACATGATACAAGATTAACCAGGTACAATATTGCAGTTTGACATCTGTTGCAATGTACACAAAGTATCTACACATTGGACTACATAAGAATGTTTAGAGATTAGCATAGATTGCACATCCCAAAGAGAAACACATGTATGGTGAAGCAGAATATAATGATATAGTTAATGGGCAGTGCATTTCGACATAAAAGCATTGTCATGTAAACTTAATTCGTGTGTGTGTGCGTGTGTGTAAAATAAAAATGGATAACACATTTAACCATCATCAACGAGTGTTACAACTAGCACAAATTATTACAACATTTTGTACAAATGTAAAAATGAGCATCAATCTCCGCATTCGGTGTACATAGTAGAGATCTGAACAATAGCACATCAAAAATTCATCTGTTGTAAACAGATAATGACAGCAAAATAAAGATTTTACAACTGCAGCTTATAAACAACGTGGTGCAACATAAAAACATCAAATATGTTTTTCAACTAAGCACATTTATATATTTGTTCCACGGATAAATAATTATTAACATAGATTGTTTTTACAAACTGTAGTATACAATTTCTACTGTTGTAAATATATGCATTCACACAACATTAACACAACATCTGTATTCACTGTAGTAAATGACTGCACTCATATAATCCAATATTCATTACAACAAATGTGTGCACTTTTAGATTGCAATCAGCACTACATGTATTTCATAGCATAACAATTTAACTTTGGTGTTCAAGGTAGAAATAAACTAATGAAAAATCATAGAAAACAACAACTGCGCTTAATAAACATTATTACACAACACCATGCTTTGGACTACATGTAATCAACACAGAAACAGGTAAACGATAAATAACTAAATGGATATGTAACCATAGGTACATAAGTAATGTGTTTGTTTACAATGGTGCAGATGTCTTGTTACAATCATCGTTGTGTTCTACGTATCAGTCAGTGCTGAAGGAGACTGTTTTCCTGACGCCCTGTTTCAACTCAGTGTCATTGCAATCGGTGCCTACTGGGTTGGACTGGTCCGATTCCGATACCCACTCATTGTCTGCATGCACCTCAACGCCACCAGGTAGCGCCGATGGACTAAGAGTGATTTCATCTGGCATTACTGCGTTACTCTCCACCTCACTATCACCCTCGGTCACTTCCTGATCCTCTTCAGACTCCCGATGGGATATTCCCACCAGACTGTCCCCCGTGTAGCTGTTCTTCATCGTTGTGAAGCTGTTTTCGCTCTTATCCGAACCCTGATCGATCGATTCCCCAAGGCCTTCGTCCTCTCCCACATGACATTTTGTGTTGTTACCTACCATAGGGGTGGCTATCTTTCCCTTGAAGCGAGTCTTGTCCCGGTGCACGGCGGTGTAACTCTCCGCCATAGTCTGTGTCCTGTTCCATGGGATGTCATTGTCTGAGTTGTCCTCCGAGTTCGACCCCTCTGGGATCGTCTCGGTGACCTTCATTCCCATCCGGCCGATGACAACATGGCTGCCTTTGCGACGGATCATTTTGCTCTCTAGCAAACAGAAACCATGATTGTCCATGAGTTAAATGCCGCAAGAGAATACTAACCACACTATAATCTGTATTGCTGTTTGACATTATAAAAATCAACATTAGACATGCATGTGTACTTTCATACAAGAAAAATCACTGTTTTTGCCAGTAATACTGATTGAAATATCATGATTTTAAAAAGGAAGGTTTCATCTTTACATTTTATTATCACCAGTGTGTTCGAGTAAAATATATTTTCATGTTAATCAACATATATCATGACTAATATTTAAAAAACTATGAATTGCTAGCATGTAAAATATGTCAATCATTGATTGACTATTGACAATAACATTCAGGATGAATGCTACACACAACGGTGAACACATGCAACATGCAAATGAAGGTGCAACAACTTGGTCCCATTAGATAGAAAGTAATAATTAATTAGAAACATTAAGGTCAAAAAGCAAATGTATATAAATGATACATATAAAAGAAACTGGAAATACTTTCAAAACTAATGAAACTAAAATATACCGGAGAAGTACATATATATTCATGTATGCAATTGTGTAATTAATTGCATAAGACGATACACAGAAAGAACACAAAGACCAATTAAATATATTTCAGAATGGAAAGACTGAGGAAGCCAATGAACATTAAGCAGGAATAAAAACGCCACAAATTGGTTATGGAGGAAAATGGAGTGAACAAAATTAGTTCCAATCTTCTTACTGGCGTTTCGAAGCAAAAGTCCTCTCAATTGAGAATCCAATGTTCTAACCAGACTTGTTGGCCAGTCACAAACTGTCAAGTCACTGACCTGCAAGTCAGGTCAAGTCAATGACTACCGAGTCTGAGTCAACTCTCGAGTCATCTATCTTAATTTCCAGTCAAGTCCTAGGTTGCCAGGGTTCAAGTCAGCCCCTGTCACTGCATCCCCTCTACGAGGTAACAGTGTCCAATTGAACAAAACACCAACACACACAAGGTTAACCGGACAAAGGAAAAGGGACAGAAGAGAACAAAGAAAGCCATTCATGCAGGGGCTATTTCACAGATTTCACAGACACCAGAACTAAAGGGCAATGGGCAGCTCATGATTGAAGCACTAGAACACCTAGGGGTATATGAGCTGAGTCATGCCTGGATAAACAGTCGGGCGCCCTGCATCTGAAGGCCGTCTGATTATTTATCCAGGGGGTATACGAGCATGGTTCATGCAGGGGGTATTCTAGCTACGGGACCAAGCTTTGTTTTATGATATACCTGTTTCATCAGATCAGCATGAACACCAGGGATCGTGCCACCGCTGACTACGTAACCCCCTCTCTGAAGGGGTGGGGCGTCTTCAGCAACCAGCAGCAGAAACTGCACAACACTGTTGGGACATGGGTAACACAACCAGCCACCCTACAAACAACCTAATACACAAGATGCAGACAGCAATGACGAACGGGCAGGCGGCACCGACAATAACACCAACACTAGGTGGCACCACGGGAGAGCACGGCTGATGACAGCTGCACTAGAATATCCGTTTGTGGTGATGCGATCGATGCTTACTGTGCTTAGCTGCCTGGTTGGCGTAGGATGGAGTCTTCATGCCACTGTTATGTAGGATCTCAAGGAGCTCGTAGCGGAACGAGTTGATGTCCTGTTTAATCTCATTGATGTCATCCTCGGTGACGCCCTCACTCTGACTGCCATGTTGACGTTGCATGATGTAGCGCTTGATGAGGTCGCGCACCACACTCTACGACAGTAGTATTGTGTCATTTAGAGACAATGCGCATTGAACCACACAACTGACTATTTGCTGACAGCTCTAAAATACTCTAGTCATGCACATTTCACATGTGCATATTACAGAATCATGAGCTGTATTGGAAGAAGAGATATCGGTGGGAGGGTTGGTGTGTGCGTGTATGCTGGCGCACGCGTGCGTGCGTGCATGCATGCATATGTACATACATACATTATATGTGACCATCCATACACATGTGAGCATGCATGCGAATGTATGTGAGCAATTAGATTCTATTAAGTGGCTGAATTTAATAGAGCAGGGATATAGGGAATGATTACGTCACAGCCAATATATTTTATTCTACTAAACGGCTGATTCAGTTATCCACTTCATTAGAAAACTGTCTGTATAATTTAATGATATGATCTTACCTGATATCTAACATCTCTTTCACTGATCTTCTTAACCAGTTTCTGCAAAAATTTCAGAACAAATCGTTACAAAACACATTCAGTGCAGACGTTCATTTTGCTGACAAGCATGTGGTTGGTGAAAAACCTTCGACAAATAAAAATAAAGTATTTGCAATTTATGACAAAATAAACCCAATAAACAAAACATATTTTCTGGCTCTGGTAGCAACTAAAAACTGTTAGTTAGGTCATATAACCTGCCAACTGAGCAAGAATTGCAACTCAAGTCATATTCATGGTACATCAGAAGACGGATATATTGAGAATCGTTCGCCTGGCAGTGGAATATGGGTACCCGTGGATGGGTACCCGAGGATGGGTACCCATGGAATATAATAAGCTGAAGACGATGACCAATGAAGATGTTGCTAAGCTGACACGGTAAATCATTCATATCCACATAACACAGCGGTGAAATGGAGACAAGAGTCAATCAATCATTGATGAGTAAAAAACATGAAACCAAAATGAATATTTTTCATACATGGTGCATGCACTCGAAAAATGAATATTACGTTACTTTGGTAAAATAATAAAAAAACTAAATAATCTTGAATAAAATATTTTAACAGAAAACAGCAATTCGCTCATGTTCAACACAGGACACTCCCAAACAACAACAAGACAGCTGAACCAAAATGTTTAATGTAATTTGATTTTATCTGTTTATGACTGTCAGCGTGCACTGTAAACATGATGTCAGAGTAGAAACTTTCTAATGAAACATATAAAAACATTGTGGTAAATTAAAACACGTTGTGGGTCAAGATGCTACTATATACATATATAAAAAAATTAATACTATATAACATGATTTTATTACACAAACAACCAGTTGGTGTACCTATTAAAAAAATAGAGGTCAACTGTGCCAATCAAATGTGACAAAAATGGGTCGTGTCATAAAAATAAATAGAGGTCAACTGTGCCAATCAAATGTGACAAAAATGGGTCGTGTCATAAGCACCTGAACATGACAGTGTCACTTACTCGTATACTCTGCCATTTATTGCGCTGATGTTTCTTTGTGCATCGACACAGTTTGTCCTTGAACCAAAGCCCGATGTACCACATCATCTTGGGGGTGGGTATGACGTTGAAGGGAGGGGGCACTGTGCCCCCTTCCTCAAAGTAACTCATCCACAGTTTTGAGCGTGCATATTTCCACTCTGTGTCTGAGTCGTTCTGGCAAAAATATCGTCATTCACATCACTAGTGAAATTCACAGAAGATACAAAAATGAGATCAAGAAGAAGATCAAGGATGATTACCGGTACATCAAGTGCTATCTGAGTGCATAAAGGTGCAGGGCGGGGTGAATGATACATAGGAATGCAATCGGAGGTGCAGACAATTCTGAGGGGCTAAAGAATGCGTTGACTGGAACCAGTGCTATTTTCAGTTAGCAAAATGGCACAATTAGCTAACATTTGATCATAGACTGACTACATTTATCACCAAGATTGTATATTATTAGTCTTACGTAATTTACTTGCATTTACTGAGAATTGTGACCCAAATGAATGTCATATAATTGCAAAATGTTTTGATTTGTAAATGCCTACTTAAAAGTGGTATATTTAGAACCAGCATAATCATCACCATTATTAGCATCATTATTGTCATCATAATTATTATTATAATTATCACCATTATTATCACCATTATTATTATCATCATCACCATTATCATCATCATTATTATCATCACTATTATCACCATTATTAGCATTGTCATTGTTATTATAATTATCACCATTATTATTATCATTACTATTATCATCAACATTATCATAATTATCACCATTATTATTATCATCACTATTATCATCATCATAATAAATATCACCATTATTATGTTCATCATTGTTATCACCATTACTATCATCATTATCACCATTAATATTATCACCATTATTATCATCATCAGTATCAGAACAATTATTATCATCACTATTTTCACCATTATTATCATAATCATCACCATTATCATCACTATCATAATTATCACAATTATTATTATCATCATCATCATAATTATCATCACTATTATCACCATCATCATTACTATTATCACCATTATTATCATCATCATTATCATAATAATCACTATTATCACCATTATCATCATCACCATTATTACCATAATCATCACCATTATTATTATCATCATCATTATCACAAGTATCTACATTATTATCATCACTATTAGCACCATTATTATCACAATTATAACCATTATTATTCTCATCACTATTATCACCATCATTATTATCACTATTATCACCATTACTATCAGCACCATTATTATTCTCATCACTATTATCACCATTACTATCAGCACCATTATTATTCTAATCACTATTATCACCATTATTATTATAATAATTATCACAATTATTATCATCATCATAACTATCACCATTATTATTATCATCACTGTTATCATCATCATAATTAACACCATTATTATAATCACTATTATCACCATTATCATCATCATTATCACCTTTATTATTATCATTATCACAAACATCATTATTACAGAATACTCACAGAGATGTACTGGTAAGAGTTGCTAAGCATAGCAATGAGCATATTGAGCAGAACTATGATGGTGATAAGACTGTAGGTTCCAAACATGAGCTTGCCCACAAACTGTGTGAAGTCATGTTTCTCTGTGAGCTCAAAGTGCTTGATGTCCACCAGGCCATAGATGGCAAAGTACAGCGTCTGCAGTATTTCGAACAAGCTGCAAAGATAGCCACCAAATGTTTGATTAAAAATATTTTTAGTGAATTATTCAGTATTCTTCGGTCACCTGTAACTCATTGTGCAAAGTTTACAGTTGGAATAGTTCTCATTTAGAAATTTAATGGCAGATCCTTTTGTACCAAAACTATTATTTATTTTATTTTTTACATTTTACAAATTACTGACTGATTGACTGACTGATGCTTTGCTTTCTTCCAAAATTGATATATTGTTAAATGGCACAAATTTCAATCACTTGTATACATTTATATATTAAATAAGCATGTCCATCTGGACACACCACTGCCTGGTGAAGTAAATATACTACTGTAATGTTTGAACTTAGGAATATGTTGTCTGACTGGAACCAGAACTGCACAAAAAGGGTTAACTTAAGGCAATCAGCGAAAATGTCAGAAAGGTAATCATTTTCATTTGGGTAGTTTACCAATTACAATTCAACTGTCTTGTACATCTAAGTGATGTTCTCAAAACATTCATGTGTTTTGAGAACATCCCTAACAACATCTAGATCACTTGATGCGCCAGACACGAATAAAAGAACTGACTACCAATAAACACAGTCCCAGACCGGGCAGTAACAGTGACCAACCAGTACAGCACCACCTATTGAAAAAAGCACAAATTGCCAAACACACAAAGAAATCAACTTACTTCGCCAGTGTTTTGTCACATTCGCAATCGCTTGGGTTGTTGGTGGTGTCAAGACATGCATTGCACGCCTTTGTGCGTTCCTCAGCGTAGTACCAGTACAACTGGTTCACCCCACAGGCATAAGAGAACACAACTAGAAGGGCGATGACACCAAACTTCATAATGTCCATGACCATTCGCCCTAGGGTGATCTGTAGCGGCCCAAGGTGGGGGTTCACAGTGAAGAAGTAGATGAGTTTGAGGGAACTGAAGATATTGGCCGCGGCAAACAAGCCCTCTGAGATGAGGTTGGGGTCGTAAGCGTCCCACTTGTCACGGGTCATTGTTGCTGCAGGGTTTCTGCTCTTGATTTCTTCTTGTACCTGATGGGAAACAATTCACTATAACCATCTCACCACAGCTGCCAATCCTTAGCAAACATATCTATATAATTAAAAAAATTATATTATTCTAGTAGAATTGTATATAAAAAAACTACAGAATACTATAGATTCTACAGAATTTGTTTGTCTACTTAAATTTTCTATGGATTTCTATACATGTTTACATAATTAAAAAAAAAATGTTTTATTCTACTAGGTCTAGTAAAATATTGTATAGAAAACTGTAAAATACTACACATTCTAGACAACATTTTCTTAATTCTATCGAAATGTCTCTGCAAAAATCATATAGAATATTAATTAAAATTCAATATATTTTTTGTTAAGGGAACATTTACCCAGAAGGGAATTTCTTTTAAATTTTATGGCCTACTCTATTATGGGAGACACTCCTTGTGGTTTTGAACAAGTCGTTTTGAATTACAGGTACTTAAAAAAAGACCCCATGTCCTGTACAATCAGTGATGTTGTCAGTGTTGTTGATTTGTTGCAAACCCATGTCTAGTGCTGCCACCTAGTGACTGAGCTGAACACTTAAAAATGTTCATCCTGTACTGTCACCTAGTGGCTATTCTACTTAATTAAAAACTAGTCATATAATGTGCTGCCACCTAGTGACTACTATATTTATTGCTAGACTTGTGCTGCCACCTATTAATTGTAATGTACATGAACCTGCTGAACTGGAGTATAATAAAACTTATGTAAACACTGCTGGTTATATGTATGGTACTGTAAACACTATATTTTCATGGAAAATGAATTTGAAAACAAACCATGGGGAAAATGTCTTGAATATAGTGTATTTGTGTGCATTTTTTTGGTTTGTTGCCCAAAAGATAAATTCATGCAAAAGAGCAATTTGTGAAAATCACAGAATTGTCTTCCATGTGAAAATAGAGTGCTATACAAGATATAATGGTGTTGATTTTATTTCTAATCTTCCACTACCGACACTGCGTGCACTCACACGGAGGAAGGCGACAAGTTTGAGAGTGAAGGTGGCTATGTAGAGGGAGTTGGTGATGAAGTCTAGAATGTTCCACATGTCCTGGATGTAAGCCCTCGCCCCTTCATCCCAGAGCTGTTTCACCTCCGCCCACACCAGCCCTGAAATACACAGACGGTGCAGTCACAACAGTGCAATACATAGACACTGCAGTCACAACAGTGCAATCCACACACACACTGCACTCACAACAGTGCAATACACAAACACTGCAGTCACAACAGTGCAATACACAGACACTGCAGTCACAACAGTGCAATCCACAGAAACTCCAATACACATAATGCAGTCACAACAGTGCAATACACAGACAGTGCAGTCACAACAGTGCAATACACAGACATTGCACTCTGCAACAGTGCAATACACATACACTGCACTCACAACAGTGCAATACACAGGCACTGCAGTCATAACAGTGCAATACACAGACAGTGCAATCATAACAGTGCAATCCACAGACGCCGCAATACACATACACCACAGTCACAACAGTGCAATACACAGACACTGCAGTCTGCAACAGTGCAACCCACAGACACTGCAATACACATATACTGCAGTCACAACAGTGCAATACACAGACAGTGCAATACACATACACTACAGTCACAACAGTGCAATACACATACACTGCATTCAATACACATACGCTGCACTTCGCAACAGTGCAATACACATACAACAGTGCAATACAGACAGTGCAATACACAAACTGTGCAGTCACAACAGTGCAAATTGTAATACAGCAACTTGTATTTCGTGTATTTAACCTGCTTGAACATTTTAGGATCTTAGATATTGGTAAATGCACACCTACCTATCCGAACCTTCTTCTAACCTGCATTTAATGCAAACAGCACTTCTAACATACACATCACTACTAATTTATTGAACACCAATTTTTAGTGTCGAGGAGGATAGCATGTTTATTTTTCATGTTGAATAATGAGTAAAATGCATACACTAACACAAAAATTATTGTATCAGTTCATTGTACTTGTGTCCCCAATAAATAAATGGTAATGGATATAACAGTTATTATAACATTATTTTAACCATTAGGCCCCAGGATTTTATTAAAACATGCTCCCCCTGTTCCCAGGATTTCTGGCAAATTTCGAATGATTTTACCTCCTTGTGTTAAAAAATCTGTAGAAAAAAAATTTCAATATTGAAAATTACAAGTTGTGTTTATTTTGAAGAGTTGTAATTTCTCCACATGCATGTATACATAGAAAGAGGATATATTAATAAAATGTTTACATTTGACCACAATTTGCAAAGACAAAATAGTCAGTTTGTTAAAACTGTCTACCTTGCGACTGACATTTGACAATGATTTCATGGTATAACCCTATGCAACCCAGTGAAGAAAATATAGCTATATGTGTTAGCTTAGCATCACTGAAAACATTATCAAATTCTGATGGTTATTTTTCAGGTTACACCATATTTTATCATGACAAATATAGAACTAAAAATTTTCGAGATAGCGTGAACAAAACCGATGAAAATCAAGATTTCTGAAAGGGCAACATATGCATATAACGAGCTGTTGTTGTTGCAAAATATATCCGCTAGGGTGTAGCAAAATTTGGTAGTGTTTAGGTCCGTAGTTATTCGCCAGGAATTTCTTTAATAGAGGGTCCTGTATGCGGCCGGCGGCAGCCATTCCAGGTCTGCACAGAGCGGCCGGCCGCGGCCGTTGTGGGGTCTAATGGGTTAAATATATTCTAATATTAGCAGTATTGATTAATTTCAGCCAAAGGTGTATGTGAAGATAGATTAGATATACATAGCAATTCAAATAGGGGTAAAGTTTTCCTAGAGTTTATGAATAAAACCATTATTTTTACTTACCCATTACATAGGCTAATATCATCCATTCTATGCTGGTAGGGGGAGCTCCACGCACTTCTCGATTCATCTTTTTGTGAGAGCTATCTTCCGTTGTGGCAAAGCTGATGATTGACTCTATTCGCTGTGACGTCAGTATGAGTAGAACTGACAAGTAGAATAGACAATATGATTGTGGAGGTACAGAATTACAATATGATTGTGGAGGTATGGTATTACAATATGATTGTGGAGGTACAGTATTACAATATGATTGTGGAGGTACAGTATTACAATGTGATTGTGGAGGTACAGTATTACAATGTGACTGTGGAGGTACGGTATTACAATATGATTGTGGAGGTACATTATTACAATATGATTGTGGAGGTACAGTATTACAATGCGATTGTGGAGGTACAGTATTACAATGTGATTGTGGAGGTACAGTATTACAATGTGATTGTGGAGGTACAGTATTACACATATCAACACTGCACAGCTACATTAGAACATAATAAAGTAAACATTATTCAAATGTAATACTCAAGAGACTGTTCTCGTTAACAAGATTTGATATGACAGGGAACAGTTGGCTGATTTCGGTACACTATTACTTGAATGGCTTAAGCTAATTTTCTTAAGCAGAAATTAATCCATAAGTACACTTTTTTTAATGAGATCATATTCTTTTTTCTGTTTGGTTCAATAAGTGAGATGGAAATACTTCTGTATTGCAATTTCTTTTCAATGATGGAAATTCATAAATCAACCCGGTGCTACAAAGTTACAGTGGACACTTGCCCTATGGAACACGCTGGGATTCGGTCATACTGTTCAATATATCTGATGTTCCTGACTTCCATGGATACAGAACACTGTGCAGACCAGAATAGGGGTTTCAAAGTTGTTCCTTTTACATATATATGTTAAGTATCCCGGAATCACCAGGAGACTCCCAGAAATCTATCAAATCTCCCGGTCTCTCGCATGGGAGAACAAATCTCCCGGATTTCAAATGAAACAAAAAATATTTTTGTGTGGCCTCAGTTAACACAAGATCGTCGTTCCCTCCTTATACTCCAGCTAATGACAACAGCAGATATTATTTCAATTAAGTTTTGTGCAGACTGGACAATGGAGGCTTGGCTAAACAGTATCCTTGTCCCTTGCATGTTGCATTGTCTAAAATATGCATTAATGAATGATCCTCCATTATCATTCATTGATGTACAATTCGTCAATTATCCATTTAAATAATACCAATCAATACATCTCCAATTTATACAAGTTCTATTTAATTCATGTATGTTTGCTAATTGTCACAATCGGAGCACATAATGACGGAAAAAACGTAGTTTTAAAACAGGTATCACAAATTTAAAAAATGCCTCCATCACCTAGGTTCTCAAATGCCTTCATCACCCAGGATCACAAACTTTGAAGAAAAGAAAATGCTTCAGTTCTAGCCCTGCCACTAAGTATTATGTTACTTGCGTGTGTAATAAAATATGACGGCTACTGCCAGGCAGGTAAGGGAATTTTGTTTTACGGTATTATATTTCAGTAGAACAAATTATTAGTAGATCATCTCATTAGTAAACATTTTACTTTATAATTACTAGTCCACAAGGAAATGTTCTACTGCCACAATGTCTATATTAACATGTCAGTGTACCATTTAATAGTACATGTGCAATGTATTGGGAACTAAAGCTGATCTAGTGTCATTTTTATGCCTGGCGGAAGACGTAAAATACTAAAATTTATGCACAATTCTCTTATACACTTGGACCCTCCGAGTTACGAAAAAATTTCTGAGACCCTGAAACCCTCCAATTTTTTAATAAACCTTCTGCATTTGCATTTCTGAAACTTAACATGTATGCTGTGAATATGCTCCTTAGAGCGAGAGTCCACTGCATGCAGAAGCAATGATAGATGTATGCTTGCACATATGCACACCCTTAAAATATGTGTACAGCAAAAATATTATATTAATTGATAAAAAGATGGAACTTTTTGAATAAAAACATGAACCTACACAAGAAATACATGTAGGACGCGCTGTGGCAGATGAACTTGATGAACGGCCGTCCCATGAAGCGACCAATGGCACACTTTGGCACAAACAGGTAGAGTGTAGACATGAATGGATACATGAGGCAGACGGAGACAGTGAGTAGCACTTTGAAGATGATGTGGCGCCGTCGGAAGCCAGGAAGACCCTCGTACCAGAGGGCGCCAAGCAGTTGCTGACAGTTGGGGTGAGCAACAAACTGAAAGCATGTTCACATGACAAGAATCATGTTCACATGACAAGAATCATGTTCACATGACAAGAATCATGTGATGAATATACAGTACTGAAAGTGATAATCTGCAGTGCCATGCTGAAGTTACCAATACATCATTGATTAAATTCCATTATTAAATTAACTAAGTTAATCAGAAGTTAAAACTGCATCCTCAACTGATTTAGCCTATCGCGAATCCAGTTTGTTGATGTCCTAATATGTAATGTGTGAATAGCTTAAGTAATATCTGCAGTCAGTTTAATTAAAAAGTGCATATTTTTGATCGAATTATCAAAAGAACTGACTTTAGTCGTTAAAACTGGCAAGGCTCAAAATATTGGATAACCAAACCCTAAACACTTTATGGTGTCAAGGCTGATCACTTCCACTTTCTCGCCGATCACATGACAAAGTTATGAAATTTCACCTAGGGCGAAACGTGTGAGTTTTCAGCATTTCCATTTTCACTACAATAAATTCTGCATGCAGAATTAATAATATAACAGTTTGTCTGACGATTTCACAAGAACTACATACAAAAGTTGCACAAACTAGTTAGCATGTCGTAGTGGATACTAGGTAGGTATGAATTTTTGCAAAATTAATTTGAAATGAGACGGAAAAAAAATCAAATTGAGGAGGCATGTTCAAAGCAGGTTTGGCAAAACATTACCATTATCTGCTGGGAATATGAACATATTCACATAATAAGTTGTACCTCTTATGCAAGAATTTTATTGCTAGTTTAAGCTGTGACAGACTTGTATCTCCTGTTCTTCTATTTTTCAATCCACTTATCGAGCATTTCAAATAGATTCCCGGCTTTACCTGCAATCATTCAGAAATGCTTGATTAGATTATGCCAATATGTTCCACACACATCCACATACCTTCTTCTGTTTGTATTTGATTGCAAGTTTTAGCCGTGACAGAGTCATGCGTTCGCCCATCTCACAAACAGGCCCATCATCTGAGTGATTTAACACAATCTCCAGCTCCTTTGAACCTCGGACCTGATTCAACAGTGCCACAGCAAAGTCCTGAGTCTGCTTCGAGAGCATCTCATAGTCAACTTTGAACTCGTTCTCGAGCCGACTCAGTCTCTTCAGCTCCCAGCTCAGCTCGAAGGCGGTCAGTATGGGGTCCTTGCTGGAGAGACAGATGAGGCTGGGACTGGACAAGGCACGGTAGGCGTTGATACGTGACTGGGAGTGGTTGAGACTATCCTCCGTGCTCTTGGAGACGCACTCCATACAGCTGCAGCGGACATCGTGAGGTTTTGGGATGCGATCGCCACGGTCCAAGAGGATCTTTAGGATCTCGTAGTTGTCCTTGTGGGCTGCCATGATGATGGGAGTGATGTCGGGGGTGAAGGAGCTGGATGGGATCCCTCCCAGGAAACCCTGCAATGTGGAAGTCAGGATACAATCATTGTACAGTTTTCATTCAATCATGTCGCAATGCGAGGTGTGTACAGTTGAATCAAATGTCAAACTTTGTTACAGATCTTATAATGGTGATTGCTATGGAACTGAAGGGTAGAGAAATTGGGATAGAGGACTGCGAACTTACGATACCACAAAGAGGCAGCATGAGTTAATTTTCATAGCTAGTTGGCAGTGTTGTCTGAGTGCCCACAGAGGCTGCATTAGAAAACACATTTGTCACAAATTGTAGCACGGTGTGAGGTCAGTGGGCGGAAAGGTTTTATTCTATTGTACAGGTGAATATATTTGTCTCACTTAAACCAGTGAAAATGCTCTCATCACCTCTTTTCTGGATTATTGCAATTCACTCTTACTCAGCTCTCTGTCATCTCAAACAGCTCATCTATGTGCAAGCTGAAAATGCTGCCAGACAAGTTTAGTGCATTAGTAGGCATGTAAGACAGGCGTGATGTGTGCATGCCTACTGATGCCAGTTATTCGTCTGGCAGCATCCTTCTGTCTGCGCATAGACGAGCTGTTTGAGATGAGTAGGTTGAGCAAGAGTTAGTTGTTGTAATCCAGAAAAGAGACGATGAATGCACTGACAATGCCTAGCATCTCATTGGTTGAGATGGTAACTGGGATATACTGCTTCAGGTGCATCTACCAAGAAGTAATATTATCACCACTGATTCAGAAGGATGTCTCGTCTATGTAGACATTGTTTGGTGCTGTGTCGTATTCACCTCATATGAGGAGGTTTTAATCAACGGGCAATGACCCTCCTAATAAACCATGAATATAACTATAACTGGCAACTGGTTTTGAATTGGGTATTTTATTTATGTTACATAATTGTAGATGTAAGACTGCAAAACCAAGTGATAAATGTGACATGGCCATCGTCTTGAAGTAAATAATTGTACTGCTGCTGCTGCTGCTTTTACTATTATATCTGGTGATTAGGCTGTGGAGTTAACAGACGCCACACAAGTGGAATACATAACTCACAAGGTAGAAGGTAGCAGGCACTAACTGGACAAAAAACTTGACAGAACAGAAATTTTCAAACCAGTGGCTCGGAAAATTCTGTTGACCATCTCGTTTGAGGACGGTTTGAAGCTGAATATCTCTATGCATGAGCATGTGCTGTCCAGTTCACGTGAATATTCAACAGAGATGGTCAGTGGGTCTGTGACTGGAGTGATCAATAGGTCAGTGACTTTGCCATGGAATAAGCATGAATTTGACCTTGTGGTAGCCACATATACCCCACCCTTAGAATAGGATATTCATTAGGAAAGTACACAGCTATTCATTAGGAAAGTACATAGCTAGTGCACACGCTACAGTGATTGCATTCAAAAACAAATGAATGCCTGGCATTGTCTTCCATTGACACTCAAAACCATTGTCAATTGAGCCAGACCTGATCAGTTTCATGGAAATTGAGCCAGACCTGATCAGTGTCATGGAAACATTGAAAGCAGATACCACAAGTCACCTGCTGGAGTAAAGTTCATGGTAATGCTAGGAACCTTCACAATGCCACCACCATCACATGCCTTTGTCAGAAGATTCACAATAGCACATCAACAACTAACCACACAACTGCTGTGACAATGCCAACCTCAGACACAGCTGCCCATAAGAGGTACTTCTGAAGAAACTGCTGAAGTCCCAGAGGAAATAGTTACCATCAGGGACAGCGAACATCTTCAGGTCAACATCTTCATGGGTGGCAGGTGGTAGCACCCACCCCCAGAGGGGAGACAGATAGTTGATGAGCCAAGAAAGAAACGATTGCATGGTAACTCTGTAGGTAGAATGCTGGACTGTCCACCAAGCCATTTCAAAACTTGGGTGATTTTTTGCCATTGTCTCTCAAAACAGACATGAAATACTGTTGGTCCCTTTTACTTGGAAGGAAATAGAAACAAACTGTCGAGGATTCACAGACCCATTGGTTTTCATCTACAAAAACCTATAAAGCCCATGCGTTAGCTGCTGTCAAAACACTTGCTCTGATAATGGATTAAGCACCACAAGCCTCTTGTCTAGGCGGGGACCAGCACTATACAAGAACATACAGTTTTAGTATTATTAACATGGAAGAAACCACAATGGCTGACTGCGTAATACCATGGACTTGCTCTGTAACCATAGATTGCCTTCCTGACCTTTCACCTTGCCACGCAAACTACATATCATTAACTGACATCACGTGGTCAACATTACAGGTGCACCTGATCAAATTCCTGACCTGATCCTTTGCCAGCTGATCAGCACAGACCACTCAAATGCTACATTATGACTTCCATGATATTAATGTCGAGGACATATAGTCTGCAACTGGCATAATAGATTTAACAAGATCGCCATCCAAGGCAAAACACCCATATGGCAAATGGACAAAAAAGCCCATATGGCAAATGGACAAAAAAAGAAAAGACCAAAGCCACACATAAAGGTACACATTCAATGTGATGCAAGTTTTTATTTTTTTTTTTAGTTTTTCAATAACAAACCCTAATAGTTAACTTCAACTTAATTCAGTTCACCACTTAGTTCACATATATTATATTGCAATCATATATTATGCTGAACCCTTGTCTGACAATTTTGCATATACCAGCATCTCTAAGTTGACACCGATGCAAAGTTAAGCAGATTAAAAATTGTCATAAATATTCCGGTAAAATTGCAATGTCAGCAGAAACATATAAATAAGCACAGTTGCTTTGATGATTCCCCCACAAATTTGTATTAGTAAACTGTTAATCACAAATGTCACCAGAAGCTTAAATGAATGCAATTATTAATGTTGCTGTCATGCACCATGTAGAATGCCCCATCTGCAAGGCACAGGCCATTTATTTTACAGAACTAAAAAACTGTTGCAAGCAACTAGACATTTTACAGCCTGCAATAAATAACATGATTAGTTTGTCAAAGTAATCTGCTAATAGGCCAATGCAAAAGTTCAAAGCAAGAACAATGTAGGTTAACCAGGTGCATCTTAAGCTGCCTATTGTGTTACTGGTCAGTATAACTAGGCCTTTCATCAGCCCAGACAGCAGATGTGCTTAAGATCTGTTTCCAAGGTGGCAAGCTGCTGTAAGTACTTTGAGGTAATGGTCACCTCAGCAGTACCTGTAAATAACAACGCCAGCCAGTGCAGTGTTTCAGTGTAAAATTTCCCTTAGTAGGATGATGCACTTTGTGATGAAGTCCATTTGTATTTCGCAGTTATTGGCAATAACTCTCATGGCTGGCTTCTTCTTCTTCAGTTTTAATAATATAACATTTTTCGGATGCACATATCCAGTAGCCTGATCAACGTGTACCTAGGTATATATATAATGTTTTACATTAGTAAAGGCATGGGTAGTCATAACATAATAAAATATTCTTAAATATTACAGCTTTAATTTTGTTACTATCGTCACTTTGAGAGTATAAATAGATGTGTTAAAAAAAATCCTGTAATTATAAACATTTAGTTAGGATTGCATAACATTTCTCATTGGTTAATCAGCCTACATCATTCTGATTTAATTTGAGTGTTGCCATTTATCTGGCTACAAAACATAATTACATCAAACAAACAGTATTCGCCTGAAATCTGCCCTTTACATAAATTTGAAACTAATCCATACACATATGAGGTACAGCCAGCCATGTACCCCACAAAATCTAAGAAAGCCCATGTTGAATAGTGGTACCTGGTAATCTGTATAAAACGGTGCAGGAAATGTTTCATAGGTCATAAATTAAATGAAGTTGCTCTTTTATGGTTGTCAACCAATTTTTCAACCTACATGGTCACGAATGCAATTGTACACTGAACATAAACTGTCCCCATCTGTTGTCACACATATGGTCTGTCATGGAATTTATAGCGTCAACCTTTCATCCACGTGCTGGGTCCACAGACCAGCTGTGACATCACTGGACACATTTTACACCACTCAGATCGATCTTGTGTCAAGTGTTCTAACCAGGCACCCAGCTCTCCAGGTGATTCTAGAATATTCTAACTGGGGTGAAATGAGTGGGCGAAATCACACATAACTTGGTCTGATGGGGACTGCTTCAGGCACTCATGTTAGTACACAGTCATGTTAGTACACGGTCATGTTAGTACACAGTCATGCACAAATCTTCACCCAGTGAGCAAGAAAGTCGATATGATGTTTTTGAAGGTAGATTCGTTTTTGAGTAACTTTTTGAACAACTTCTAAACAAGTTTGCTGCATTGTGCACACCATGGAGCTTATTGTGCACATTTTGCTCCTAAGTTTTGATGGATTTTGAAAACAATATTAAAACAAAAAATCTATTTAATGATGGAATTTTCCCATGGGCTTTCATGCAGATTTCAACAGTACAACACTAAGACAAAAAGATTAGGTGTCATAACATTTTATGTAAGCTTGAATTCTGTGAAAGATATTAATTTATCTTGCTACAAATATCTAAATAATTATTCTTTTGATACAGTCATGAACTGGTACTCATAATTTATAGTGACACATTTCATCATGCACATTTTATCACACTTGGGGTCAATTACAAATTATTATAATAAACACCAATCCCAATTCCGGAATTGTAATTGGTGTTTTTTTTCAGTAATTGGAATTGGAGAAATGTAGTTGGTATTTTCAATTACTTTATTCATTTATATCATGTCATTTTTTTAACTCAAAATATTTGCAACAAATAATCAATAAAATGTAATATGTTGCCTATATCTCAGCACAATATAATTTGCTTTCTAGCTGCTATTTCTAACTTTCAATTTGTTTAATATGTACATGTTTGTGGATCTTAAGTCCAAATAAAGATGATAATAATAATAATATTTCTCAGCCATTATGTACCATCACGTAGAGAGGTAGTTAATATAGGCAGTTGGTCAGAACACTAAAACAGACGTGGGTTGAGCAGGTAATACTGTCAGGGATTTTACCTGTAATGGGCAGGAGGGGTCACAAATATCGAAATTGTTGGGGGATGGCAATTAACATGTTAGTCCAGAAGCTATGTAGGGAAGAGGAAGTTGGATTTGTGGATTTATGGGGAAGTTTTGTTGGGAGGGCTGACATGTACATGAAGGATGGACTTAAGTGGAAAGGGGGCGGCAGTATTCGCGGACAAACTTTCAGCAGCAGTAGATAGTGACTTGGGTACAATGACTAGAAGTGCAGGGGGGTTACCTAGAGGTGTTTCAAGCAGAACAAAAGGTCACTAGCACAGATAAACCAATATCAAATCATCCGAAAAACATCTCTGAAAAAGGTTATAGATGCGTATGTTTAAATGCAAGGAGCATAGTAAATAAGAAAAACGAATTAAACATTATGGTAGAAGATATTGACCCTCACATAATTGGTATAACTAAAACATGGGCCAACATAGATATAACAGATGCTGAATTAGGACTGACAGGATATGTAATGTTTAGGAAAGATCTATTAGGAAGAAGGGGCTGGGGAGTTATTTTATATGTTAAAGAATCTATTCAGGTTTATGAAATAAAACTAGAAAGGGAAGCAGATTGCAATGAAGCTGTTTGGTACAAAATTGTTTCAGGAAATTCAAAATTAACTATTGGATTAGTTTACCGAAGTCCAAACATAAACGAAGAGGACAACACAAAAATAAAAAATGTTATAAAGGAAGTTAGTAAAGGGGAATGTATCAGAATGGGAGATTTTAACCATGGACACAAACAATGGAATTCTCTAGAGAGCACAGGGATTGAGGACCAACAATTTCTATTTTTAATCCAGGATAGCTTTCTTACTCAGCACGTACTAGAACCAACCAGGGGAGAAAATGTATTAGATATAGTTTTGTCATCACAAAAAGAATTAGTGGACAATGTAAAAATATTTGAACCATTGGGTAATAGTGACCATAATCAAATACATTTTGACATCAATGTAAAATCAGAAAGTAAAAATACGTACAAGAGAAACTTCCACAAAGGTAACTACAAAGATATGAGAAAATACTTAGCAAAGCAAGATTGGAATAACATGCTGATGAATAAGACTGCAATTGAATGTTGGAATATTCTAAAATATGAAATTGAGAGTATCATATCATGAAATCAGACAATCTAAAAGAAGCTATGAGCAAAAACTAGCATGTAACATAAAAAATGACAGCAAGAGTTTTTATGCATATGTCAGGAGTAAACAAAACGTACAAGACAAGGTTGGACCTCTAGAAGACAGTGCTGGAAATATAATATCACAGGGGTTTTTAATGGCGGAAGACCTAAATGGTTACTTCAGTTCAGTGTTTACCAAAGAAGATATTAGTTCATTACCAGTTGCTGATGCTAAATTTCAGGGGGCTAAATCTGACTATTTAGGTCCGTTAGTTGTAACTCCAGAATTGGTAGCTAAGAAAATAAAGGCAATGAAGGATAACAAATCACCGGGAGTAGATGGGATTCCTCCAAAATTACTAATGGAAACAGTAGAACAAATCAGTATACCACTTGCAAGAGTATTCAACTTGTCATTAAAAGAGGGAGTTGTTCCGTTTGAATGGAAAGAAGCAAACATCATACCATTATTTAATAAGGGTTCGAGAAATAAGTCAGAGAATTACAGACCAGTGAGTTTAACGACAGTGATTTGTAAATTATTAGAAAGGTTAATTAAAGACCATATGGTGGACTTCCTCATTAAGCATAAATTATCGCTTAAAGCGATGTCATGCTTAACAAATATGTTATGTTTTTTGGAAGAAATCACTAAATGGATAGACGTGGGATTGCCAGTAGATATTATCTACTTAGACTTTCAGAAGGCTTTTGACAAAGTGCCACATCAAAGATTACTACTTAAGTTAAAAGCCCATGGTATCGGGGATAGCATAACTGACTGGATAGAACAATGGCTGACTGACAGAAGACAACGAGTTGTAGTAGATGGAGAAGTTTCAAATTGGAAATAGGTTTTGAGTGGGGTACCTCAAGGATCAGTATTAGGACCTATATTATTCTTAATTTATATCAATGACTTGGACGACAGTATAACAAGTAACGTACTGAAATTTGCGGATGACACAAAACTGTTTAGAAAGGTTAATACTGATGGTGATAAACAACATTTACAAAACGATCTAGACAGATTAGTGAAATGGTCTGAGAAATGGCAGATGCTGTTCAATTTTGGGAAATGTAAATGCCTACATACAGGACATGGGAACTTGAATGTAAACTATAAAATGGGAGATACTCTTCTGGGTACTACTGTAAAAGAAAAGGACTTAGGAGTTACAATAAACGCTGATATGAAAGTTTCAGAGCAGTGTGGTATTGCAGCTTCAAAGGGTAACCAAATTCTTGGATTGATTAGAAGAAACATAACACGCAAGGGAAAAAAGTTAATTATACCTCTTTATAAAGCAATAGTTAGACCTCATTTAGAATACTATATACAAGCGTGGAGACCATATCGTAAGAAGGATATAGATACACTTGAACGCATACAAAGGAGAGCAACTAAAATGATTCCAGAACTTAGAGACCTTAGTTATGAAGAACGCCAGAAAGAATGTGGTTTAACAACTCTAGAGACAAGGAAGTTAAGAGGAGATCAGATTGAAGTTTTTAAGATATTGAATGGGTATGAAAATATTGATAGAAATATGTTTTTCTCACTCAAGAAGGATAGCAGAACTAGAGGACATGAGGTAAAATTAGTAAAGGATCAATGTAGATTGGACATCAGGAAGCACTCGTTCTCACAGAGGACAGTAAATGAATGGAACAAATTGTCTACAGATTGTGTAACTGCTAGCAACGTGAATATGTTTAAAAATAAGGTTGACACATATGTCAGGAGAGCGGGTTATAAGTAGGTGAACATTGTTGGACTCTCGATAAGCCAATGGCTTCCTTGTCGGCTTGTCATCTGGGCCTTTGGCTTTGATGGCAAATCTTGTTAAATCATTTGCAGAGATTAAATAAAGTCGCTCTAAAATATATGTTGTTTTTTGGCATTGAATATATCTATGGTTGATCTGTTTACCTAGTTATTTCGATATGGAATGAATAATTGTAATTGGTAATTTTTAATTGTAATTGGTATTTTTGTAATTGGAACTGGTATTTTGTAATTGGAAGTGGTGTTTTTGAGGTGGAATTGGAATTGGTATGCCTAATGGGTGTGTAATTGGAATTGGTTTTGGAATTGATATAATGTAATTTATTCCAAGTGTGTTATATATGTTAAATTTGGACCTATGTTGACCATTTTAACATTCAACAGTATGGGCAGTTGTCAGTTCTATGCTGTCACTGTATAGACAATAGTGTATATATGCTGTTTTGTTTTACTTGACATATGTATCACTGATGTATTGTATCAGTCCTAATAAATCAATATACAATGTTTCATTGCTTAATAGGTCTATAGCATTCCAATTCCAATTGAGTGTAGCCATCTTTCATGCTCCAAAACATATACAGTATTCAACCTATTAAGTGTACATGCCCTAATCAGCACACACCCCCTTTTTAATCATCAGCATCCGTAATTATTGTAATTTGACCAGTGTGGAACAACTGAAAAGTGTTGCCATCTGGTGTTAAACAGCTGACACCACTTTTTAGTTGTTCTACACTAGTTATTCCCCAAATGACACCACTAGTGCTAAATAGTTACCTTATTGTTTAAAGAAAACAATTTTGGGATATTCTTATAAGAACAGATTCCTTGACATTTTTATGGCCCAATTTTTTCAAGCATACTGTAAGCTTAATACGTCAAATATGGTACCTATCTAGTATATTAAACAGAATCTGCTAGGTTTCATTGGAAATCTACCTAGCAAATCTGCTCACATTCAATGCCTGCAAAAATCAACATTTAAAAAGTAGATGTGCTTCAGCCGATATCAGTTTGCTATTTCATGTTACACTGCTGTGATGAACACAAGAAAATAGAAATTTATCAGAGCAGATTTGTCCATAAATTTGAAACAAAATTGTACAAAATTCAAATATGGGATGCAGACGTACTCTGTCTCCCATATTCTCAAAATCCATATTGAATAATTATGTGTAATGGCACATCTGATAGGACTCATCCAATAATGTGGTACCATATGAATGACTGAGTGGGATGTAATTAACACTTGTCAAAGCCCAGCACCTGCAATCTTGCTATCCTGGATGGAGCAGTCACTCATAGCGCAGGGTGTGGTCATACTCTGACCACAGATTCCTGTCATACATGGCTAAGTCAACAGTGTTAATAAGAGTCCTGCATAATGCAACGGCTTGTGCAATTATCTCTTCACTGCAGACACACCCAGTTAATACTAGATACTTAGCACCCACCCACTGTATTTAATACTAGATACTTAGCACCCACCCACTGTATTTAATACTAGATACTTAACACCCACCCACTGTATTTAATACTAGTGGACCATTGACTAAACAAATGTATGCAGGTGAACTTGATTTCATTTTCAATAGTATCTTTAATTATCAATAGCCAGTTAACATTGTCTGAGCCATGGTGGAGACCATAACTCTGAATCTGCAGGTTACACCCCGTGTGGGATCTAACTTTCCCTGGCTATCACACCAGGAAGAATCGAACCTGCAGCTTTTACTTAAGTGTCTTTCAGGTGATTTATACCCACAACTTTGTACCCATTCACCAGGTGCTAAACAAGTCAGCAAGTTGTATCCAATTTTACAACACATGCTTGGGGTTTCAAGCCCAATACCTCCTTGTCATCATACAAGCTTGTTAAGTCACCTGTTCATAACATGAGGACGTACCAAACAGAGCAGAGGTGTCAGTAACTCAGAATAACTGGCTTTGTTTACATCCAAACACTGAATCCTGGTGGATCTACCCAAACAAATGTGGAGGTGAACTTTTAAACATAACCACACATCTTGCTTTTTGCCATCATGATTTTATGTTTAATTAGTGTGGTCACAACTCCTACAGCATGGTTTTTATTCAGAGTTTTCTTCACCTATGTCACTTGCCTACTAAGGCTAATAAGCTTGATCTGGCCTGTACTATGCTTAACAAGGACAGGAAGCACGAATGTTGACCCACAGAGAGCGGACAGAAAGTAGATTAAAGGACATTAAATGTCATCCGCACATATGTTGTCAAGGAAGACCTCAGTGGTTTCATCAGTGTAGGTGGGCAGTTCTATATGTAGAGACTAGAAGATGAAGACTAAATGTCAAGAGGAAATTTTATAAATACTGAATGACATGGATACATATATAACATATTCCACCTATTAAGCATACATGTTTTAATAAGCACACACCACCATTTTGTTTTTAATCAGCAATCTCCAATCCAATTTTGACCATAGAATTAATTGTAATTTGCTCTCCATTGATGTCAAGCTCAGCAACTACTGAAGATTAAAAGTTCCAAACATATTCAGTGTTCCCTCCCTCCCTCCCCCCTCCCCCCTCCCCCCTCCCTCCCTCCCTCTCTCACACTACTGCTAATGATTTCTTCAATGTTTGATTCATAAGAAATTTTAAACACATGGTATCCAAACACGGTTGGCTGATATGTGTCTCAGGGTGACATGCTTTCTGGGTGGATGACATTATTGTCTATGAGATGACCAGGTACAATCTGGTTGCCTTGTATAACAACTGAAAAGCAGTTCTACCAGGTTTGAAACAATTTCCAAGTCGTTTTAAAAAATAAACTGTGGAGTATGCTTAATAGAACAGGTTTTGTTACATATATCAACATTTCAAGCGAACTGTAAACTGAATAGGTCAAGTACAGCATAGTACTAATAATACTTATTTTAACTGCACCCACAGAATATACTAGAAGGCATGATGCTGCTATTCCAACACAAACTCGACTTCTGCGGTCAGAAAATTACGAAGATTCATCTCATAGCCTTTTCAGTAACCCCATCTTTATGACGTACTCCACAGCCTTGTGCCCTTTACACAAATCATATGGATTCTTAAAACAATTCTTAAGACCTTAACCCCAGACTAGAAATTCACTAAAAATCACATGGTAACCAAAACAAATATTATGAAGCCATACCAACAGACTGGAGGTAAAAAGACAAGGACGGCCAAAATCAAGACGGAGGATTGTTGATGCAGAGAGGAACAAACTGGGACAAAATTCTTAGAGGATGGCAGAGAAAACAGCTAGAGATCATACAAAATGGCACAAGTTACTAATTGGTCTTATACACTAGGCCGCGAAGAGGATAAATAAGTCAGTACTTACAGACAAGTCTTTCTTGTTGCTCTGTTGATACGACAGTAGTAATTCCACAGCTTCAACATTCTCCTCGCCAATGGCGTGTAGCAATGCATCACCGACCTCAATGTTGTATCTGAGCAGCAGCTCAATCATCTCTATGTTCTCGTTCTCGATGGCGATGAGCAGCGCGCTCCGGCCAAGCGTGTCCACACAGTTGATGTTGATGTTGAAGTAAATCTGAGACTCCTCGAGACAGTGTCTCGCCGTGGGAATGTCTCCGCGCTCCACCGCCAGCAGGAAGTGCTTCTCTTCATTGTTCAACTCCGTCTCCTTGCGGACCACCCCCATGCCGTAGCAGTTGCTGTTCTCCATGACGTCGATGCCCAGCTCGTCCATGAACTTCTGAGGGTTCATCCTGGCCTCCTTATACTGTCTGTAGACCTTATCCATCTTGCTGTAGAACAAAAGCAATCACAATCAACATCAATGCATTGTGTGTGTACAATCTGTACATCAGCTGGGGGGGGGGCAGTTCTAGGGTCAGAATGTCAGTTGCGAGGACCTGCTGCCATTTAGAAACTTAGACAATGTCATTCACCCAATTTTGCCTGCGTCTTTCAGATAAGACTCTAAAACTCATCGATTCCTTCTACCTGGCGTTTATTCCAGGGGAACTGTTCCATGGAGCTGTAGATGTATTTAAACTGAGAGACAGACAGGAAGTGATGGTAGAGCTGTGCACAGTTTGTGCAGTGCTGAATTGGAGCAGCATTCACAAGTACACAATAAGCACCACCCACAGGCGTAATTGGTGCTCCTAATATGAAAACACCTGACAATTGCAATTTAAGCATTGAGTTTATGACACCTGCTGGATCTGCTCACTCAGGCACAGATTATTGTGATTACTGCAGTGAGACCCTTGTGTGGCTGAACATTGCAGACTGTTTTGAAGGGTAACACACCTGTAAATTGTAGGAACAAGAGAAGTGCAGTGGTTGAAATGCATGCTTGCCTTTTTTCTAGGAAAGGCTAGGGGAGAGGGAGAGAGTGGAGAGGGGTAGAGAAGAGAGGGGTAGAGGGGGAGGGAGATGGAGAGAGTGATTTAACAAAATTGCCTTCAAAGGCAAATGCCCACATGGCAAGTAGACAAGGGAGCCATTGGCTTATTGAGATTCCAACCATTTTTCATCTATGTCTCTCTCTCTCTCTCTGTCTGTCTGTCTCTCTCTCTCTCTCTCTCTCTCTCTCTCTCTCTCTCTCTCTCTCTCTCTCTCTCTCTCTCTCTCTCTCTCTCTCTCTCTCTCTCTCTCTCTCTCTCTCTCTCTCTCTCTCTGACACACATATATATATATATATATGACATGCTATATACATACATATATTAGAAAGAGAAGCATATATATATGTATATATAGAGAGAGAGAGATAGTGAAAGTGAGAGCGAAAGAGAGAGGGATAGAGAGACATAGAAAGAGAGACAGAAAGAGTCTAGGCAGAAAAAGAAAGAAAGACAAAGTGAAGAGAGAGAGAGGGAACGGGAGAGAGAGAGAGGGAATGGGAGAAAGACAGTGAGTGAGTGAGTGAGTGAGTGAGTGAGTGAGTGAGTGAGTGAGCGAGTGAGATAGACAAAGAGATAGACACATATATAGACACACATATAGACAATTATTAGACACACAGGCAGAAAGAGATGGATGTAAAGAGTAATGTGATATGTCCTATAATGGTAACAGAAGTTATCATCCTTCTGCTTTCCTTTAACGTAAGCTGTGGCAGCTAAATACAAATAGTTAGCATCAGTGTTTGCAATCAGGAAATAGGTGCAATGTTCGTGACCAATGTATTCTGCATACAACAACTCCAACGGATGCATGTGGTGTAAATCTGCAGGACACTATGACCTTTACATCATTGCAAGGGAGCTGACAAATGTTTCCACTGCATTGGTCACGCAGATTTATGTTCTGGTTTCCATATAGAAATAATTTATAATGACTAGAATTACAAGAAAACGTGTGTTCATTATTTATTTAACGGAAGTTCACACACTCTCTGTATATATAAATCATAGAGATGTGGCTATGCAAAACATAACACTTAGCTAAATTAGTGAGAGTACACAAATTAAAAGTGTTATAAACATGCAATCAATTTTGAACAATAGTGTTGACATAACCATCATCACAACGTAACAAAGTTTTAATATTTTTATTATAAAAACTACAGATTTCATATTTTTCATCAACCATTGTACATGTGAAGCTTCAAAATTGCACAATTTTTTAATGCATTTTAGCTGCAATATTCTTTACTCGAGCTGGGTTCAGTTTAACATATTTTAATGTTTAGCCGTTTGGCTAATGTGATTGTTTTTTTTTAGCTTACTTACCTTTTTCAGCCCAATAAAAGAAAGTACCCTCATTTTTGGTAGCCAAACTTAATATGTTTAAACCATTGGCAAATTAGTGAATGACCTGCTAGAGCCTAGGCAAGTAAACAACAAAACAAACATAGATTGTTGCATCACTGCTGTGGCTATCTATGTTGGAGACAGAGAGTGTGGTGGAATCAGTGGTGATGCTACAGGAGACATGATGTAGAACACAATACTTAATGACTGAAGTCATTTATTTGGAATTCTAGAAATCTAGTTGGTGAAGGTCGGGAACAGGTCTGCCAGGGGGTGAAGTGTAAAGGAACAGGTCTGCCAGGGGGTGAAGTGTAAAGGAACAGGTCTGCCAGGGGGTGAAGTGTAAAGCACTTTGAGCAGTACGAAAGACTGGATACCGACCTACATATGGCCATACCTTTTACCATAATTAAATTGCTCAAGTTTAATCCTCCCATGAGACAGCAACCATATACTTCATGTTTCACTGTATGATGGCTTTATTTATTAATCTCTATAATCATCATCACTGGCAATACTCCTAAATTCTTTACTAACTTTAACAGCCTTCTATGTTTTAGTTGTAATAGAATGATTGGTAGTAAAATGTTTTCATTCACATTGCACTGAAAATCCTTGATGACTGTCTAACAAACGGTGTGGCATAGAAAAGTGACCCCCAGGTCACATTTCTATATAGAATTGTGACCCCAGGGTCACTTTTCTGTAGCAATATGCCCATTGAATTGTGACCCCCACTATAGAAATGTGACCCCCAACCTAAAAAATATGTTAAAATACAATAAGTGGCTAGGAGTTTGTGACACATTTAGGTTGATTAACAGCATATATCTAACTACTATAATAAATAAATGGGATAATTAGATAATAACTGTTATGAAGTTGGTTACCATTTACACATACATACCACAGTCCCAATGTTATATAATCATTTGGTATTTATTTATATTTATAATAAATACCAAATTATAATACATTCCTGCATAAACCGGTATTACGTTGGTACATTTACCAAAATACATTTTAATTAATTCTGATTAATAATGTTATTACTTTGTTTATATGTGAGTCATTCTCATCCATGCTTAAAACCTATATTGATATGCTACATACAAACCAAAATATGAATATAATGTATGCCAAACGGACATACACACATAAGGCCTAGCTATGTTATACTTAAATTGCAGTCTGACCAATACATAACAACAGGGTAAACATTCTATGGGTGTCACATTTCTATACCAACGCTCCCATTGTATTGTGACCTTCAACTATTGAATCCTGACACCATCCTATGTGATAACTTAATAAGAAGGTATATCAAACTGACATACATACCTACATTATTTTTAAACTGCTGCCTGCACAATAAAATAATTAGCAACAGGGGTCAAGATTCTTTAAGGGGGTCACTTTTCTATGGGGGTCACTTCACTATCTTACACAGGGCTAGCTAGGAAAGATCACAGTGGAAATATTAAGAGACACCTGTGATTGTGTGAAATACAAGTTCACAATCACGTAAAAGCTGTTCACTAACGTCAACACTTACTTGTTCAATGTGTACTCATTATCAGACCCCTTCCCACCCCCCGAATTACTATTTTACAATGTTTGTATATTTTTCAGATTGCATGGTAATAGCTTAGAGGCAGGGAAGATGCAGATGAGGAAACTGTAATTCTGATGGAATCACAAAGTCCAATTACACAAATTTAATCATTTGCAATATCAATTCATTTCAATTACACTTTATTGATTCAAGTCTTTATATGAAAAAAAACACTAAGTTTAATCATAAAATGTTGATGTAATTGTTACAATTACACCAAGTTAATTACAATGTTGGTATAATTTTTACAACAAAATCAAATACAATTATACATACTGCATTGTGCTTGTAATCAATTACAATTACACATAGTGTACTGTATCTACAATCAATTATAATTACACATACACTCCATTGTATTTTCATAATTATTATTAATTTTCATGAAAACCTATTCCATAATGTAGCTGATCAATTTGTTCATAGTGAAAAAGACATGCAGATATTCTATGTAACAATGTTTATGAACACTTAGCAAACCATATCTGGTAAAATTACTTATTTGGGATATAATATTAACAACACCTTCCTTTGCTTGAATTAATTTTCCTCCCCAATGGAATACCACTTAGACAAAAAAATATTCCTCAACATCTCTATTACCCTGTTAACCAGAGCCATTAACAGTATTTCTTATTACATAAAAATGCTACCTCAATAACTAATAACAACTAATTCAAGTCAGTCTAATTCAGGGCTGCACAACAGCAAAAGTAAAAATACCAACTTACAATTTCTTATACCTATCCGAGGAAAACATTTTGAAGCAGTTGGTTTGTCCCGTTCGGCACCAATATCACCACTTTGTTGTTGATGCCAGAACACAGTTGATAACTTGTGGTGTCACAGCACTAATAGGCAGCGCCAATTTATCTGTCATACTCATCACGCCCCCTGTCACCAATTAAATGGTCGTTGCTAATTGTCACGGAACTCTCTGCCAAACGTGACATACAATGTACAGCTGCTGCCTTCTTGCAGCACAATTCTGCATTGTAAGACTTCATCACGATCTCTCATTGTGGCAGCAGTACGTTGCAATGAGATTGACCGCACAGGTACACATGGCATAGCAGTAGGACAGTGTCACGTGGCTTTGAGAACCATCAGTGACTACACAACTCCATTGATTTATCTGCAATATTGGCCCAAATAACAGGTGTTGTTTGATATAGACTCAAACCTGTCTTAAGCGACCTCGCAAAGATTGGGACAAAAAGTGTGGTCCTTAATAGGCATGCAGGTAATTTAATATGTGAAAGGATGAGTTGATAGTGGTCGTTAATGAGAGGTGGTCACTTGAGT
The DNA here is from genome assembly GCA_033239005.1 of Lamellibrachia satsuma. Lineage (NCBI taxonomy): Eukaryota > Metazoa > Annelida > Polychaeta > Sabellida > Siboglinidae > Lamellibrachia > Lamellibrachia satsuma. The sequence continues at coordinate 9,542,289 of BSQZ01000010.1, forward strand.
TAATTCTAATTCAGGGCCGCACACCAACAAAAGTAAAAATGCTAACTTACAATTTCTCATATCTATCCGAGGAAAACCTTTTGGTTTGTCCAGTTCGGCACCGATATCTCCACTATGTTGTTGATGCTGGCACACAGTTGATAACTTGTGGTATCACAGCATTAATGACAGGTGGTCGCTTGAGCAGGTTTGATTATATAATAAAATTAATGTCCCGAGACTGTTTTGTTTCAGTGATTATTGTTGATGTTTACTTAAATGGGGGACTATATCATCTTACTCTCGGTGCCCATTTCATCACGAAAACAAGTTTGAACCATTTTTCGAACAGCAAAATTAACCACGAGAACCATGTGTTTAAATTAATATTTAAACCATTAAACTATTGTAACAAATAAATGTTGTGAAGGTGGCCATAACTCCTAAGGATTGTCTGAAAGGCGTTGGTCTTACATAGCATCGGAGACATTCCTTATGGCTTTGTGTGTTTGGAAGAAGGTATTCTGTATGACATGATAAGGCTCACGTTTGTGAAATAGCATGCCAATAACAGATCATCAATTCCGAACATATCTGAAGAGCGAGTCTTTAGCTGTGCGCTGTCAACTGACACTGTGAGACTGGTGACACAGGTATAGAAAACATGGCATAGGGAGTGTCACATATCACCGCTTCGTGGACAGTCAATGATTATGCCAATGAGCAGTGATCAACGTTCCAGGCTTTGATTCAGGCACAAAATTGATCTGTCATCTATGACAGATAAAGGGTATTATATGGCTTTTCTTCTTGTATGGGGGTGCTTTACACACGGTAGCCTACAGTGGGTTTATTTTAGTTGGCTTGCATTCTAAATAGGGATTATCACTGTTTGACACTTGTTGGGTTTATGAAGTTGATAAAAAATAACCAGGTTTATAAAAGGCTGTTTTGGGTGGTTTTTGGGCCTCACTTTTAATTATTTAGACCTTATCTAACTAGTCAATGGCAATTATATTGATGGATGACATATTGATGGATAACGTATCAATGGATAATGCATCAATGGTTTGTAAAGAAAGATGCATTAGTTAGCTGATCTCTAGCACAGCACAAATTAACCTTAACATTATGTTAATATCGGTAAAAGGGCATTGCATTTATGCTGTCTGTTTATTTAAACTATGCACTGTTTTTAAGCAATGTACAATCAGCTAATGTACTTGGACATATTTGTCACTATGCCGGAGCACAGTAACTAATGAACATTATTTAATTAAGTAGGCTTACCTGGTGTAAACATATTCTTGGCACCTGGGAATAATGTTAATAAATGTCAAAGTTGGTAATGTCAACTCATGCAGTAACATAGGAATAACATCACAACTGGGTCTATTTGAAGAGAATAGTAAATGTATGCAATAGTAAAAGCAAATAGTGCACCATCTATTTCAATGCAATTTCCATCTTTTTTCCATCCAAGTTTGTGTGAATAAAAGTATCTTTCCCTTCACGTTGTTTATTTTTCCAATTACTTACTTGTTAAAGGTGCATTTTTGTAAGAACACTGATGTTCATTTAAATTGGGAGTGAACAACAGTCTTACTCACCTGCCCATTTCATCACCAATATGTTTGTACCATTTTTGTACAGCAGAATGAATTGTGAATGCCACATATTTAACTAAATATATTTACACCAATAAACTATGTAACAAATAAATTTTGTGATGAAGGTGGGGAGCGGTGGTCTAATGGTTAGAGCACCCACCTGTCAATCGAGAGGACGGTGGTTCGATTCCACCTCCGCCGTTTTGAAGCTTGGGCAATTTCGTTCACCCCACTTTGCCCGTGTCTTTCGGAAGAGACACTAAAAGCCGTTGGTCCAAACTCCTGCGTTAGCTCAAGATTGGGCTGTTTGGAGTATAACTACTTGAGACTTGAGATATGTGCCAACTTTTCAGGTTTACCCAAAACTCTTAGGGATTTTCTCAAATGTGATGGGCATGTGAATAAAAGACTTGCGATTATATTGCCTGTCTGCAGTCAGCTAGGCTAGGTGACATCCAATCCATACATATCCCAGTTTGCATGGCAATCTCGTTGTGAACAAGCCAGCGAACGTAGATAAACATATGGGTATGTTTGTGGGTCTTATGGATTTTTGTTGCCAATCTTACAGGTGTACACCATTTTGGGTTGCCACATATGCTAGTTCTGTCCCACTTAAGTGTAAACATGTTAAATATACCAAAGGTTATTTAAACACAGACACAGCTAGCTGTGTTCCACAACCAACGGTGACATTATGGTGCAATTAATTGCTTGTGAAATCAAGACTGTCGCAGCCATAAACATAAACATATGGAATAAAGGCATATACAGATCACTTTTTAAATGCGTGTGAAATGCAGGGAGACAGAGGTGATATGACTGCGCCTATGAGCAATGGAATTGTGAAGGATAAATGCATGTATAAAGTTTTAATGATATATTTGGCCATCTTGTGGAGGGGGTGGCGATGTGACAGATGACCACATTCAAAGAAAGAAGAAGACAACGATGAACTGGTCAGTAGGTAAATGTATAATGCAAAAGCAAAATCAATAATATGTAATACACTTCTGTTGATCCCTTTTCTAAAACATCATTGGTATTAATTGTGAAGAGATTTATCAGACGGGTGGTTACAATATATTATTTTTCTTTTGTTTCTCAGTCAATTTTACCTTCCTTTTTTTCTTTGCTTTGTTTGAGCAGCTGATGAAGATATTTGAAAGCTGCCAAAACATAACAATTAAAAATGGTAAAATTCACAGTAGAAAAAAATTAATATCATTGCTTATTTATAAGTTGTACACTAGAAACTAAAAAACACTGCTCATACTTAAATGTATTGTATACATGAGTTTGTTGGAAATAAACACTTGATTATATTTCATTAATCATGGGTGATATAATTAGAAGTGTCAACGTGACCCAGCCGCAGTGAAGACAACGAGCACGACATGCTTGATATTCTGGTGTTGTTTTGGCGTTTGATTAAAGATGCACATCACAGAAATTATCGGCGGTCGTTACTGGCGTACACTGCAGACACACACGCCTGACCTTATCGTAGATGTCGTTATCGATAGGCATAATTGGGACAGTGCAGTGTAAGCGCGTTTCTACATAGTTCTCATGCCTGTGATGCTTTGTTAGTGTTGGTTTATGCCTAGATTTCCCCGAAGGTATTTTATACATCATATCCCACTGTGTGAATGAGTGAGTTTATTTTCTGAAACTGTATACATACATGCAAAATATACAAAACAAATACAAATAGGTACTTAGTAATGCAGCTTCAGGTTAACAGCAGAGCCATATGGCTGTAGCCAGTGAGGCAAACAGAAATATAGTGAAAACAAATTGCGATTGAATATGTATAACTGGTCGCTGTCAATCAATGATAATTATATCATTATAGTGATAAATAATAATAGGCTAAATTACAAATAGAGGGAAAATTAGGTACCAACTTGACAGGTACAAATGTAAATAAAAAAAAAAAACAGTAGAAGATATTAATTTGAAATGTCATAACCACTTAAAACACCTGCCTTTAATGCAGATGTAAAACTTTAGGTTTACTTTTAATATCATATGGAACTTTGTTCCAGATCAGTGAACCTTTACATAATAGACTGTTCGGTGATCTGTATATATATATATATATATATATATATATATATATATATATATATATATATATATATATATATATATATATATATATATATATATATATATATATATATATATATATATACACGTTCAATCAGTAGTTCTACTGTTAGATCATCGAACAGTCTATTATGTAAAGGTCCACTGATCTGGAACAAAGTTCCATATGATATTAAAAGTAAACCTAATATAAAAAGTTTTACATCTGCATTAAAGGCAGGTGTTTTAAGTGGTTACGACATTTCAAATTAATATTTTCTACTGTTTTTATTTTATTTACTATATATATATATATATATATATATATATATATATATATATAAGTTGCCTTTTATCATGATTGTGAATGTTATGGGTAAATGTAAAGATGATTGAAGATGAAACTGGTAGGCTGTTATATATATAACTGTACATAAACTTAGAAATTTCAATTTGATAAATATCTTACAATTTGATTAAATTTAAGTGTGTAAAGAGGGGACGAGAGTTTTCATGGAAGTTTGTTTGAAGAACAGCACGAACAATGTTTTTGGCATGATAAACAATTTTGTAGTGTAGACTTTATATGTAGATCCCACAGAATTAGAGGCAACTGCAAGAAAGTGGTTCACTTTATTTATTGCATATATAAAGCACTGCACTTATGTTCCTGCCAATCCAGTCTTTTGTCAATTGATAGACCTATAAATTTAATAGAATGTGTGGGCTTAATTATCTTACAAAACATTGTGAAAATTGTTACTTCCCTTTGGACAGGATGGGAACTAGAAAATAACATATATTTTGTCTTAGATACATTTAATGATAGCTTATTTCATTGAAAATATTTGCATGAAACCAGTCAGCCTTGATTTCTCTATTCATGTTTTTGTATAGATCATTAATTAGTTTTCCACTCATGTACGCGGTGGCATCATCCACAAAGTTTTCCACTCATGTACACGGTGGCATCATCCACAAAGAATATAGATTTACTCTTATTTAGACATAAAGGTAGATCGTTTGTATATAAAATAAACAAGAGCAGACCAAGGATAGACCCCTGTGGGACACCATATGTAATATCACGGGGAAGCGAAGTACAGTGCAACCCCGCCATTATGGTCACCCTGGTAATACAGTCACCCCGCCATTATGGTCACCCTGGTAATACAGTCACACCGCCATTATGGTCACCCTGGCAATACAGTCACACCGCCATTATGGTCACCCTGGCAATACAGTCACACCGCCATTATGGTCACCCTGGTAATACAGTCACACCGCCATTATGGTCACCCTGGCAATACAGTCACACCGCCATTATGGTCACCCTGGTAATACAGTCACCCCGCCATTATGGTCACCCTGGCAATACAGTCACCCCGCCATTATGGTCACCCTGGTAATACAGTCACCCCTCCATTATGGTCACCCTGGTAATACAGTCACCCCGCCATTATGGTCACCCTGGTAATACAGTCACACCGCCATTATGGTCACCCTGGTAATACAGTCACCCCTCCATTATGGTCACCCTGGTAATACAGTCACCCCTCCATTATGGTCACCCTGGTAACACAGTCACCCCTCCATTATGGTCACCCTGGTAACACAGTCACCCCTCCATTATGGTCACCCTGGTGATACAGTCACCCCTCCATTATGGTCACCCTGGTGATACAGTCACCCCGCCATTATGGTCACCCTGGTAATACAGTCACCCCTCCATTATGGTCACCCTGGTAATACAGTCACCCCTCCATTATGGTCACCCTGGTAATACAGTCACCCCTCCATTATGGTCACCCTGGTAATACAGTCACCCCGCCATTATGGTCACCCTGGTAATACAGTCACCCCTCCATTATGGTCACCCTGGTAATATAGTCACCCCTCCATTATGGTCACCCTGGTAATACAGTCACCCCGCCATTATGGTCACCCTGGTAATACAGTCACCCCGCCATTACGGTCACCCTGGTAATACAATCACCCCGCCATTATTGTCACCCCGCCATTACGGTCACCCTGGTAATACAGTCATCCCTCCATTATGGTCACCCTGGTAATACAGTCACCCCTCCATTATGGTCACCCTGGTAATACAGTCACCCCGCCATTATGGTAACCCTGGTAATACAGTCACCCCTCCATTATGGTCACCCTGGTAATACAGTCACCCCGCCATTATGGTCACCCTGGTAATACAGTCACCCCGCCATTATGGTCACCCCGGTAATACAGTCACCCCGCCATTATGGTCACTCTGGTAATTAGGCCTAAGAATTTGCCCTCAAAATGTTAACTGATATGACTGGTTTCTTGCTTCTTGCATTGTTTTCTGAAGTTAACCGGTCGCTGTGTAAACACGCAGACACCAGTGCGTGGCTTCATATTGAGATCGCCTTTGATGGAATGGCGGCCAGCCCACGGCTGCTTGCCAATGCAGCCGCAAAATCTTGGCTTCCTGGCTGTGACTGACCGTAAGTACGGGGTTAATCTGCGGGCAATCTCGATATTTTGTACTGTTTTACTGACCATATTCCTGAATAGCAAGGTGGTCAGATTAGCGGGACTAATGTCCTATCTTTTACTGTGGAAATCATTTGGGACTGTCCCAGGGTGACCATAATGGCGGGGTGACTGTATTACCAGAGTGACCATAATGGCGGGGTGACTGTATTACCAGAGTGACCATAATGGCGGGATGACTGTATTACCAGAGTGACCATAATGGCGGGGTGACTGTATTACCAGGGTGACCATAATGGCGGGGTTACTGTATTACCAGAGTGACCATAATGGCGGGGTGACTGTATTACCAGAGTGACCATAATGGAGGGGTGACTGTATTACCAGGGTGACCATAATGGCGGGGTGACTGTATTACCAGGGTGACCATAATGGCGGGGTGACTGTATTACCAGGGTGACCATAATGGCAGGGTGACTGAATTACCAGGGTGACCATAATGGCGGGGTGACTGTATTACCAGGGTGACCATAATGGCGGGGTGACTGTATTACCAGGGTGACCATAATGGAGGGGTGACTGTATTACCAGAGTGACCATAATGGCGGGGTGACTGTATTACCAGAGTGACCATAATAGCGGGATGACTGTATTACCAGAGTGACCATAATGGCGGGGTGACTGTATTACCAGGGTGACCATAATGGCGGGGTTACTGTATTACCAGAGTGACCATAATGGCGGGGTGACTGTATTACCAGAGTGACCATAATGGAGGGGTGACTGTATTACCAGGGTGACCATAATGGCGGGGTGACTGTATTACCAGGGTGACCATAATGGCGGGGTGACTGTATTACCAGGGTGACCATAATGGCAGGGTGACTGAATTACCAGGGTGACCATAATGGCGGGGTGACTGTATTACCAGGGTGACCATAATGGCGGGGTTACTGTATTACCAGGGTGACCATAATGGCGGGGTGACTGTATTACCAGGGTGACCATAATGGAGGGGTGACTGTATTACCAGGGTGACCATAATGGCGGGGTGACTGTATTACCAGGGTGACCATAATGGCGGGGTGACTGTATTACCAGGGTGACCATAATGGCGGGGTGACTGTATTACCAGGGTGACCATAATGGCGGGGTGACTGTATTACCAGGGTGACCATAATGGAGGGGTGACTGTATTACCAGGGTGACCATAATGGCCGGGTGACTGTATTACCAGAGTGACCATAATGGCGGGGTGACTGTATTACCAGGGTGACCATAATGGCGGGGTGACTGTATTACCAGGGTGACCATAATGGCGGGGTGACTGTATTACCAGGGTGACCATAATGGAGGGGTGACTGAAGCTTAGCAGTTGAGTAAATTTTATTGAAAAACACAGCACCATCGATGGCTCAGTCATCAACACTAACAATAGGATACTGTGTATTACTACCCAGCCAGCACGCCGTCATCGGCCCGAGGGTGGATATCAGCGGCTGGCAGGCGGCAGTGCTCGGCACGCGCTTGCCGATCACAGCCCGCTTCCCAGCCGCAGATGCGGCGCTAGCACTCGCGGGAGGTGATTTATCAGTACTCGGACTGAGGGAGGCCCGAGCACTGATTTCTGACGCGCGCCGCAAACCTATGATTTATTACTTGTATTAAATTTCGCATGTGGTGTAGGGGAATGTTTCCCGCGCGATGACGCACCATGCTAGAAGCGAAATAAAATTAAGAGAAACTAAAATTTGTATGAACCGTGTTATTATTCTTACAAAAAATTAACAATTACGTTTGTAAGCTCCAGATGCTTACACTATTCACTGAACATTATTATTGTTAAAAATAATCTTTACTGCGAGTCTACCCGGGCCCATGCCGCCATATTTGAAGTCCGCTGTTTTACCGTTATAATTTTATATGCGACTGACGCGCCGCGCCGCGCCGCGCCGCGCCGCAAGACAAGGTACGTGTTTACAAATTCCTTTGAATCTTTGGCTGTATTTTGTACTATCCAATACATTGATTTTTAGCATTCTATAAATTATTTTTGTTCGCAAAGCATACGAAAGTAGAACTATGCACATCGTAATTTTAGGCGCCAAACTCAAACGGCAAAGCCAAACAAAGCCAAAGGTAAAGGCCGTGAACTGACATAGCCATGCCCATGGACATAGGCATAGCCTAGCCTTATCCTTAATTAGGTCAATAATAGGTTAAGTCTGAAGATTTATTTATACTGGCTCAGTATGTACTGTCTGTTTGTGTTTATTTCTTGCGAGTACTTTATATAATAATATAATAATAATTAGAGCGCCATGCCCATGGACCTGGTCATGATCCAGGTGACCCTGTTCAAAGGCACTTTATAAGAACAGAAACACATAATTATATACATGTATGCATGCATGCATGTATACATATAATTATACCTTACGCTTATGTCATGATACCTTATGACGATTATGATCGCAGGATCCAGTTGATTCCTCCATGATCAGATCTTCAGAATCAAATATTTTTATATCATAATTTCCAGTTCCATTTGTTATTGTTTAAGGAGATTCATAGTCGTATATTATTGCCTGGGGTAGACCAGAATTTGTCTAGTTTGTTTTTAAATGAGTTAATTGATCTAGCTTGTATTACAGAGTTTGGGAGACTATTCTATGGTTCAGCCACTCTAAGAGGGAATGCATTTTTTCTTAAATTAATTTTTACTCTTTGGGTAAATATTTTAAGGGAGTGTCCTCTATTTCCTGATCTTAGTGTCACATCCTCCCATTTCAGGAGGTTTGGTGCAGATTCATTATCATATAGTTCGTGCATTATTTTATAGACTTCTATCATGTCTCCTCTTAGCCTTCGGTATGCTAATGTGGGTAGCTTCAGTAATTTTAGTCTATATATGACAAATCCCGCATACCAGGAAGTTGTTTTGTGGCCCTTCTCTGGACGTTTTCTATTGCTATTTTATGTTTTATCTTATATGGATACCATACTGCTACGGCATATTCTAGGTGAGATCTAACCATTGTCTTATATAGTGGCAAGAAAGTGTGTGTGTCTAGGAATTGGAAGGTTCTTCGGATTATTTTTGTCATTTTGGTTGCTTTATTTACCACTTGGTTTATGTGATCATCAAATGACAATTTTGAATCGATAATTACACCTAAGTCAGTTTGCTTATCTGTGGTGGCTAGTGAATGTTTAACATTATTACTTGTCATGAAATATTAATTTTCACCTTTATTATTTTTTCCAATTTCCATGTGTTTACATTTGTCTGGGTGGAATTTTAATAACCATTTGTCACTCCATTGTTCTAGGATACTTAAATCTTGTTGTAGTATATCCTGATCATTTGTATTTGTTATGGCTCTAAATATCTTAATGTCATGATGACATTGTCATCAGTGAACAGAAATGTATTGGATTTAGTTAACTCTGGCAGGTCGTTTACGTATGGAACAAACAATAAAGGTCCTAGGACAGATCCCTGCGGTATCCCTGATGTTACTTTGTGCCAGTTTGATTCTTTTCCATTTACTGCTACCTTTTGTCGTCTATTTGTGATGAATGCCTCAATCCAGTTAACTAAATCATTCCTAATGTTAAAACTTTTTACTTTACTTATTAGTCTCGTATGTGGCACGGTATCAAAAGCCTTTTGAAAATCCATATTATAAATAACATCTGTGTAATTACCCTTATCCATTTCTGAGGTCCATTCATCTAGTATTTTAATTAGTTGGAGAACTGTTGATCTGCCAGAGATAAAACCATATTGTTTTTGACTGAACAGACCATTGACTTTCATGTAACTGATGTGATTTCTAATAATTTTTTCCATGCATTTACAAACTACGCTTGTTAGGCTTATTGGACGGTAATTGCAAGCTAATTTCTTATTTCCTTTTTTATGTATTGCTGATATTTTGGCATCCTTCAATTCATCAGGAATACTTGATGTTTTTATCGATGTTTCAAATATTTTTTGTAATGGAAGACAGATATTTTCTGACAACTCAGTTAGTAATCTGGCACCTATTTCATCAGGGCCAGGCGGTTTGCTTATATTTAGTTCTTTTAATGTTAGTAATATTATGTTTTCAGTTACTTTTAGCTCATCCATCGCCAATTTATTGTTTACTTTGGGTGTAGTTGGGATAGACCCTGTCTGTTCAGTAGTGAATACACTGGAGAAGTAGTTGGCAAGAATATTTGCTTTTTCTTCATCTTCAGTTGTTTGGGATTTCGGATTTGTGTGGTCTATATTCAGTTCCCCAATTCCTTGTTTAACTGTATTTTTTTATTTATAATAGTTCCAGAAGACTTTAGGGTTTTTCTTGGTTTGAGTGGCTAAATTTCGTTCAAACCCCTTTCGGAGCTTTCTGGTTAAAGCTCGGATTTTATTCCTGCTTTTACAATACAATATTTTGTCCTATCCCTTGTTTCAATGTATCTTGTCCATAGTCTATTTTTACATCTTATTAGTTTTCTCGTGTTTGCATTCAGGGGGAAATTTCCCTTTCTGTAATTTGAAACTTCTTTTTGAGGTACGTATTTATCTTCTAATAATTTTAGTACTGTTTTAAGGATTTCCCATTGGTCGTTAACGTTGTCTTTAAATTTCTCTTCCCAATCTATATCTGAAAACTCTTTCCTCATTCCTTCATAATTTGCCTTATTTAAATAGCTTCCGTTTTTTAGTGTATATATTTTTTATAACTGCACAAAATATTGAATGTAATGACACAGTGGTCACTTTTACCTAGAGGGCTGAGATACTCTATTTCCCCTATGTTGTCTTCTTTGTTTGATAAAATCAGATCTAAAAGGTTTGTGTTAGTTGTGTCTCGTCCTCTAGTGGGATTTAAGACATGTTGAAACATGAATGTGTCTCTAAGGCATTCTACAAATTTAAAATTTAGGTTGCTGGGTTTAACTGATTTGGTCGTCCAATGTTTCCAGTTCTGGGAGATTGAAATCTCCTGTAATTACAACGTGTGAATATTTAAGTCCTGATGTGGATTTAATCATATTTAGAAGTTCTGCGTTATTTTCTTCTGATCCCCCATCGCTCCTGTATATGCATCCAAAGAGAAGTTTGGTTTTATTTTTAAGTTTAATTTCTATAAATAAGCATTGCTTGAAGGTTGAGACCAGGTTTATATTTTCTGTGTATGGGGAATTTAAGACGTATATCATAATACCCCTACCTTCATTATTTTATTTTCTTGAAGAACAATGTATTGCCTTCTAAGGAAAATTCTGGTATGGTTACAGTGCATTTGGGGTTTTTTGGTTTTACCTCATTAATTGCTATTATGTGGGGTTTTAATTCTTTGTTTAAATTCATTTTGCTTGTTCCTTAGTTGGTCAGCATTGGTATAAAAACACAGAATGTTGCCTATGTCATTAAGATTATTTTTATTAACATTTGTTTTACCATCCGTCACTCTAGGTGGATGTGTAGTCTTTACTGGCTTTTCCTTATCTTTCTTATTTTTCTCTCCCATGGTGGACTTCTGCCTTCCTGCCTCTTTGCTTCTTCATAGAGCTTTTTTGATTCCTTCCTTTCTTGTTTAGTTTTGTCATGATAATTTTTTATGTTTTTGAACTTGTCATTTTCTCTGATGAAGAAGGGTTAGTTTTTTGTCAATATGTGTTAATGTGATTAGAACTGGTCTGGGACTGGTTGCATTTTCCTTGGCTTCCCCAAGCCTCCTCGTTTCTGTGACATCAGTGTCTACATCAGTGTCTGTGAAGTGATTGTTTATTTCTGTACAAATTTCTAAAACTTTTTCTTTGTCATGTTGTTGTCTCGTAGTTTTTAATTGTGATGTAGATTCTGGTAAGTTGAAAATGATTACATTGTTGAGTTTTTTTCTCTTTCTTTTGATTCCATGTTCTGTTCTTTTACCTGAATTTGTACGACTTCCTTAACTTAATTTGGGCTGATGACTTTGCTTGGGTTTTTTCCAACTGAGCTTCTTTGATCATTTCGATGACTCTTGTTTCGTCCACTTTGGTTCTGATTTCTTTCTCTAGTTCAATGATTCTCTCTTCCACTTTCTTAAGGAACTTCTGGCACCTTTCTTAGCAGCTTTTTTCATTTTTAAAGTTTTTCATTACTTTTGATCAAGGCAGTGCTGGGAGAAAGAGATTGAGTCTGGGGGGTAGATCGGAGACTCAGTGGTTTATTTACAGAAACGAAGAGTGATACCCAGGGCGACTCTGTGTATATTGAGTTGCCTTGATGAAAGGGCCAAATTAGTATAAGGTCAAGAATTTGTGCAGGATGGTTGAAGAAGTGTATTTATGTCTAACTAATTTCTAGTGTTTTGTCTAACTAATGTTTATGTCTAATTTCCTATGTCTAAGTTTTGTATGTCGAGCGCTGTTTGGGATTCTTTTTTCCTTTGTTTACTTTAATATGGCGGGAAAAATTCGATTTCAAAGTTAAAGTTATTTTGGGAATCCTAGAAGGTAGAAGTTATTTAATTGTTGGTACTTTTAACAGTATCTAGTTTGACTTGTGCTATAAGTTTAACTATTAGTTAAAGAACTTTGAATGGTTAGTTAAGATTAAGATTTTGAGCAGCTGTTGCTACGTACGCTTGTGAACCGGAACCGGAAATCATCTTTATATTCTGTGAAATTTTTATTTCATTCTGCCCTGTATCGGTTGCTTAATTCGTTCTCGATCAATATACTTGTTTTATAGTAGTAAAATGTTGTATACATTGTAAACTGTGGTATACCATGGTTTACCTGTTTCAAAACAACATGGTATTTTACCATGGCTTCCCTGTTTCAAAGCACCATGGTTTCTATGGTATATCATGGTATTTTACCATGGTTTACCTGTTTCAAAACACCATGGCATTTACCATGGTATATTTTCACAAAACACCATGGCATTTACCATGGTATATTTTCACAATTCCATGGGCCGTGGACACTTGGTATTGTTAACTTAATTGTTATGTTAATATTTCAGATGCTGTCCAAAACAATGACGTGACAACAGATGGCACAACCATGAGCATGACATAAAGCGAGTCATCCAGGAATGGTTCCGAACTGCCTCCGTCTCTGATCGGGATGGTGGTAGGAAGCACCGAATGGACCGAACATAGGCTAAGCAGGATGTGGCAGGAGTAAACAATTGAAGTGAATGTTTTTGAGTACATTCATTTAAGTACAAGTAAGAGATGGTCAACGCTTATTTATTAAGTATTATCGTATAATAAATTACACAAATCTACATACGATTACATGTATCAACCTCAAAACATTTGTGATAAAATGTTAACAATATAATGTATAAGATAATATGCTTGTATTGAAAGTAATGACATGGTGCTTTGGTGGCGTTGCATTGATCAGTTTAAAATAAATTCCAAGAGCATTGTTTATTTAAAAGAGAACCTGGAAAAATCATAGTAAAGTTATACTGTATAATCTGTATTCATAAATATACATTTGAACGGTTAACTGGCAGTTTAAGTTTGAATGTGCACATATATTTATAGCAATGTCTAGGAAGGTTGCACAGTACATTGAAATTATATAGGTCGTTGTGTGCATACTGAAGCCTTTAAAGAGAGTGAGTGGATTTTTACTGTGATTGGATTAGGGGTGTTATTGAATATTCTAGTGATGCTATCTGTAATGCATTTGTTTGTCAGTTCAGTGTTTGTACTTGTGAATATTCCCTTGACTTGTGCCATGTGCATACCAGAATTATGTATTATGCTTACATTTTTTTAGATATTCAGGAAGGTTTCTGTTGACATATTAGTGATAGCAGTTTAATTGTCATTTAAAGATATCTTCAACTTTTATTTAGCAGTTTGATACTTTTTAGTAATGGATAGAAGTGTGTGCATTATATACTGACTGTTTGTTATCATTTTTGTCGCACACTTCTGTAGTTTTGTTATTATGTATACCTGTTACAATAGTTTATATGGGGAATGATTAGTGACTTAACGTTAATAGGCTTAATAAAATACATTGTGGAAGGTATCTTATTAAAACTGTACAACTCATATTGATTAATAAATTTTAAATGCCTTTGTTGGGCCTATTTCAATCTTCATTGGACTTGTTGTGTTTTTGCTTATATATTCCTATTGGCAGCCGCTTATAAGCTGCCCTCGGCCTGATGTTGAGCCGACGGACAAAACTTACATCGGCCCGCAGGCGGTGCCGATGTTGGCCCGATGGAGAAGAACTATATTGGCCCACAGGCGGATGCCGATGTTGGCCCGATAAGTTTGCCGCCCTCGGACCGATGTTGAGCCTACGGACAAAACTTACATCGGCCCGCAGGCAGATGCCGATGTTGGCCCGATGGAGAAAATCTACATCGGCCCACAGGCGGATGCCGATGTTGGCTCGATAAGTTTGCCGCCCTCGGACCGATGTTGAGCCTAAGGACAAAACTTACATCGGCCCGATGAACAAAACCTACATCGGCCCACAGGCGGATGCCGATGTTGGCCCGATAAGTTTGCCACCCTCGGACCGATGTTGAGCCTACGGACAAAACTTACATCGGCCCGCAGGCGGATGCCGATGTTGGCCCGATAAGTTAGCCGCCCTCGGCCCGCTCTCGGGCCGCTGTAGGTGTGCTGGCTGGGTAGGTACCCTATTGTTTGCTTAAATACCAATGAACACAAAATGTTGCAAAATAAGTGGCATAATGAACCAAAACAAATGGAAGCAACAGCGAAAAGATGCGTTAGGAACGAGCTTAGTTTAAAAGCAAAGCTCGATGTAATCAGAGATAGCACTGACAAAAGTCATCGGCAGTTAGCTTAATGGTACATTATCGGCCGATCATAAGTTGGGAACATTTTGAGAGACAAAAGGAAATATCTCGATGCATTTGAGAACAACGAACCAGCTCACAGAAAGCGACAAGCTATCAACACGGCATTCGACGAGGCTGGTGTAATTTGCATTACCAATTTTTATATCAACTTTGTATGGACGATTGCAAATTCTAATTAATCTCTTGCATGATTGGATAAAATT